>JXCR01128474.1:25069-38428 GCA_002079205.1 Phalaenopsis hybrid cultivar | reverse complement strand
CTAATGATATAAAAGTTAGTCCAATCCGAGTCAAATCAGGCTCAGATCAAGTCATTAAACCATTACTACAGGATTTTTGGAGGTATTTGAAAGGTCAAACAAATGTCGAATCTAGCGAGTTCATAGTCGAATCGAGCATCTCGAAAAGACGAATCCAACGAGCCCAAGATTACTCAATTCCGACATCGTTAAGGCACTCAAATGTCCATCAAACGTCATTTGATCAAGGGAAGCTCTCCGGACCGTCCGATCAAAATGATTTATATTCCTGCATTAATTGCACTCAAAACACTATAAATAGAGACTCACCCCTCACATGAAAGGGGGGGCTTAAGAGAGAACTTGAGGCTTTGAGAAGAAGTTCAAGTCCAAGATCATCATCGTCATCATCGATTGTCGTCGACCACCACTGACTGTCGACCCCGACCGCCGACCTCTGTCGACCAATGCCGACGACCGTTGAATGCCGCCGATCACCGCTGACCTCCGTCAACCACTGCTTATTAGACGTCATCAGTCGACGTTGTAACGTGGAAAGCTAGTAACCCTTTCCCACCTGCGGGACAAAGGGGAATTTGTAATCATCAACTTATAGTGGATTTTTACAACTGGGTCAGGCCCCGTGGTTTTTCCCTTTTTACGGGTTTTCCACGTAAAAATTTATGGTGTGATCACAACTTGATTCATTTTTATCTGAGTGTGTGCTAAATTCTCGTGCAACGCTAAGACGATAATCCATTACTCTACCGCCGTGAATTTTCTAGCACGCATCAGTTTGGCGCCGTCTGTGGGAATGTTTCAATCCCACAACTAAAGTACTTACACAGTCTATTACATTGCAACCAGACATAATGTTCGTGATAATGGAGCATCCCGCCCCAACACTCATCGTTCCAGGGAGCAGTCACGAAGTCAAGGACGGCATGCTTCTTCGTCTTCCCACCCTGGAAGACGCTATCCTACCAACGAAGGTGTTTCAGGTCCTTCAATAGAAGATCGAATGTGTAGAATGGAGGAGTCTCAACTAGAGATTCTACAGCTCCTATGCAGAGCTCAACAACTGCTGCCTACACCATTGGAAGAAATTCGTGTGCCGTTAATTCTGCGACGTACGAGAAACATATCGCTCGGAGGAACTCATGTCGGCTCGCCTCCTCAAGAAGGAACACATCCCCTATCAGGTCGTGATGTTGAACTCCTAGATACAGCAAGTTCCACTCATCCATCTCATGCAGCTCACCCGACATCGCCACATCTTCCAGCCATTCCAGATAATGTCATTCGCAATGAAGTATGACGCCTTGTCCGGGAAGAGTTCCCCTTAGAGAAAAAGGATCGCTTCTACGCTCACCGTAACATCCATGAATCTTCTCCCTTAGCGAATGCGGTCCTCCAACACCCCATCCCAACAGACTTTAAGCTTCCGAGCATTGATACATATGAAGGGACAACCGACCCTTACGAGCATATTGATCATTATCGAACTATCATGCACATTCAGCGTGCTTCTGATGCGCTTTTGTGTTAAGTGTTTTCGGCTATTCTTAAAGGACAAGCTTGAACTTGGTTCTACTCTCTACCGGGGGGCACTATAAACACTTTTAACGAGCTTGCCAAATTTTTCGCGGAGCAGTTCATCGCAAATCGAAGGATCATCAAAGATTCATCCCATCTCTCGGGAATTCGTCAAAATGAAGGAGAGTCACTCAAAGATTACTTCCGCAGGTTTTCTACTGAAGCCCGTCAAATTCCAGGAGTAGATCCAGAGTTACTTAGGGGGGTTTTCCTTGGGGGACTTCGCCCAGGACCCTTCTACTAATCACTGATGCGAGAGACAGTTCGTTCAAATTCTAATAATAATAATAATAATAATAATAATAATAAAGACTTTTCATTTCATATTTCTTTTACTTTGGCCTTTCAAATTCTGCTTTTATTGCTCAAATTATAAAAAATAAAATATAAAACTTTTCATTTCATATTCCTTTTACTTTGGTCTTTCAAATTCTGTTTTTATTGCTCAAATTATAAAAAATAAAATATAAAACTTTTCATTTCATATTCCTATTACTTTGGCCTTTCAAATTCTGTTTTTATTGCTCAAATTATAAAAAATAAAAAATAAAACTTTTCATTTCATATCCCTTTTACTTTGGCCTTTCAAATTCTGCTTTTATGGCTCAAATTATAAAAAATAAAAAATAGAAATTTTCATTTCATTTTCCATTTAATTTGACTTTTCAAATTCTACCGTTTTAATTTTAAAAATCTGCATGAATTTTTTTGCTCAAATTATTCTTTAACCATCCAAATTCCTGCTTTAATTAATCCTCGTAACCCGCTTCAAATTCCTCTCTTGGCCCGTCGGGTCTCGCATGACCCGCTGGGTCACGTATGGGTCGCGGGTTCTGGATCCACGGGTCAGGTTTTGAGCTGGTAAAAAAGATATTTATTTTTATTTTTGGTGGGATTTGAACCCCCACCACTTATGAATGACAAAAGACACTCATCCACTGAGCTATGCTCAACTTCTTTATTTATAAATGATAAACAATAGTTTTATATGTATACAAATGATAATAAATTATTTATACTTTTTTATGACTTATAAAATGAAAAGTTTATACATCTTGATATTTTCGGACGAAGAAATTAAAATCGCCCGAAAATAGGGGGGCAACTGATACGCCACCAAAAAATCATCATAATCCAGCACGAATCTCGATGCAATATTTTGAGCACGAACATTCAAACTTCGATTACGAGTCATCCGAAACTCCGATTTCAGCAAAATTATAGTCAAACTGATTGGCTCGATGAAACAGACCTAATAATATAAAAGTTAGTCCAATCCGAGTCAAATCAGACTTGGATCAAGTCATTAAACCACTACTACAAGATTTTCGGAGGCATTTGAAAGGTTAAACAGATGTCGAATCTAGCGAGTTTATAGTCGAATCGAACATCTCGAAAAGACGAATCCAACGAGCCCAAGATTACTCAATTCCGACATCGTTAAAGCGCTCAAATGTCCATCAAACGTCATCTGATCAAGGGAAGCTATCCGGACCGTCCGATCAAAATGATTCATATTTTTGCATTAATTGCACTCAAAACACTATAAATAGAGACTCACCCCTCACATGAAAGGGGGGCTTAAGAGAGAACTTGAGGCTTTGAGAATGAGTTCAAGTCCAAGATCATCATCGTCATCATCGTCATCATCGATCGCCGTCGACCACCACTGACTGTCGACCCCGACCGCCGACCTCTGTCGACCAACGCCGACTACCGTTGAATGCCGCCGATCACCGCTGCCCTCCGTCAACCACTGCTTATTAGACGTCATCAGTCGACGTTGTAACGTGGAAAACTAGTAACACTTTCCCACCTGCGGGACAAATGGGCATTTGTAATCATCAACTTATAGTGAATTTTTACAACTGGGCCAGACCCTGTGGTTTTTCCTTTTTACGGGTTTTCCACGTAAAAACTTCTGGTGTGATCACAGCTCGATTCATTTTTTCATCTGAGTGTGTGCTGAATTCTCGTGCAACGCTAAGACGATAATCCATTACTCTACCGCCGCGAATTTTCTAGCACGCATCATAACTAAAAAAATATTTAATTATATTTAAATGATGTCTGAATATAAATAATTAAATTTGATTCTCATCCCAATCCTTAATAACTTACGACTGCATGATTAAGGTTGTCAAAATGATTCTTTATTTGTATTCGACTTATTAAGTAAGCGAGCTAAATGCAAAAATATTTTATTTTTTGAAATATAAAAGAACTGAACAATAATTTTTTTTTAAAGAATCAAACAAGAGCTAAAGTTCATTTACACCCCTTCCAAAAAGCTGACGCAGCAAGCTGTATTTTAAGAAGAAGCAATCTGACTTTTAAAAATAAAATAAATGCAGCTTCTTATGATTGTTGTTTATTTAAACAGCTGTAACTCTGCTCTAAACAAAGACTAAATTTTAATTGAGAAATTAATTTTTTATTACATAAATGGCTCTATGTCATACCTCTTGACCTTCTTCCTCTCTTCGACCCTCTCCTGCTTCTACCACTATCGGAGCCATGGCAGACTGGTTTGTTGGTCCAGTCATGGATAAGATCATCAACGCTTGCTCTGATTACCTGCAAGATCAGTACTTCAGATGGCAGACAGGCATGGAGGAGGAGCTGGAAAGGCTGCGAGAGAACCACCACAAGATCCAAGCTGTCGTCTCTGCTTACACCCGAGCACAGATTACAGATCGCAGCCCGGCTCTCAAAAGCTGGATATGGCAGCTACGAGATGCCATCGATGAGGCAGATGATGTTCTTGATGACTTTGAGTACATGAAGCTTGAAGAAGAACAACAGGAGCTGAACATGGAGGAAACAAAGGTGCGTTCTTCATTCTCTAGATTATTTTTGGAACCTGCTCGCAAGCTTCGCAGACTCTGCGAACAAGCTCTCAAAATAGATCCCAACTTGGAGAGACTGGAGGTAGCTGTGAAGAAACTTGATAAAGTTTCAGCTGAGGTCACTACTTTCCTTCATCTCATCCAAAACGCAAAGCAGGAGCAGCAGGAGCTGGAGCTTCAGTTGTGCAAAGATCGTGAAACAGGATGCTTGCCTAAAAATGATCTCATCGGTCGAGGCGAGGAGAAGGATTTTGTTATGCAGTGGTTGAGGAAGCCAACAAATGAAGATCCAACTCATTTCGCTAGCCCTACTTTGTACAAAAACATTTCTCTTCTATCCATAGTGGGTCATGGTGGCATGGGCAAGACAACACTCTTACAAAACATCTATGAAAACCTGAAAGAAGAATTTGAACTGAAAATGTGGGTTTGTGTTTCCAACGACTTTGATGCAAAAAAGGTCATTGTCGATATGTTGGAATGTCTTAACAAGGAGAGGCCTCGTTTGGAGTCACTCGCTGTTGTTCAAGAGAGTCTTAAATCTGTTGTGCAGTCCAAAAGATTCTTGCTTGTTCTAGATGACATTTGGGAGGAAGATATGAGCAAATGGGAGAATGTGCTCTCCCCTCTTACTAATGGAAGTTTTGGAAGTAAGATTTTGATAACTACTCGAATGGATGCAGTTGCATCGGCGATTGCAAAGGTTATTAAAAAAAAGATGGAAACATTGAGGATAAAGGGCTTGAAAGAAGATGTGTGTTTGCAGCTACTCAACGCCCATGCATTTGTTGGTGTAGAGAACCTTGGTGCTCATACAAAATTAACAAACATTGCTAGTTCGATAGTTAAAAAGCTTTCAGGATCTCCACTAGCAGCAAAGATCATTGGTGGTGTTCTCAATTCTAATTTGAATGAGAGCTTTTGGATGAACATTTTAAATAGTCCTGATGTTCTAAACGTAGAATCAGATCCGGGTCGTAATAACATTTTGTCTATCTTAAGATTGAGTTTTACGTTCCTCCCACAACTTCTACAAAATTGTTTTGCATTTTGTGGCATATTCCCACAAGATCATCAGTTTGAAAAAGATGATTTAGTCCGAATGTGGATTGCATTGGGTTTCATTCAGGAATCTTCTATTGAAGGAGAGACTTTGGAAGACATTGGAGGAAGGTATTTTGATGTTTTGGTCAGAAAATCTTTCTTTAATGAGTTTCATATTCTCAAGAAAATCTATTATAAGATGCATGATTTATTACATGATTTGGCACTGTCTGTTTCTTCAGAAGAATGTTTTAGATTCGTGGGAGATAATGTTTCATCATTTAAAAGTCCTAAAAATGTTCGACACTTATTTGTTAAAACTGGAAATCCAGAACTGTTCAGATCGATCAAAGATGTTAGAAATCTACATTCACTTTTTATTACCTATACAACCAATGATCAAGGTTTTATTGAAATACTTTCTGAAATTTTTAAGGCATCAAGAAGCATTCGTTTGTTGTTCATAGACTCTTCATATAAAGAAAAGATGTCTGAGGCTATTAAAAATTTGAGACATGTTCGATATTTGAAATTTACTGGAAGTCTCACTCAGATGCCAAGATCTCTAAGCAGTCTTTATCATTTGCAGTTCATAATCTGCAACAAGTTGGTTCGGAAATCTTGCTCTGATGATTTCTTGCCTGGCGATGTGAGTAATCTTTCTAATCTGCGTCACTTGGAATTGCCCCTGNAATGATCAAGGTTTTACTGAAATACTTACTGAATTTTTTAAGGCATCAAGAAGCATTCGTTTGTTGTTCATAGACTCTTCATATAAGGAAAAGATGTCTGAGGCTATTAAAAATTTGAGACATGTTCGATATTTGAAATTTACTGGAAGTCTCACTCAGATGCCAAGATCTCTAAGCAGTCTTTATCATTTGCGGTTCATAATCTGCAACAAGGTGGTTCGGAAATCTTGCTCTGATGGTTTCTTGCCTGGCGATGTGAGTAATCTTTCTAATCTGCGTCACTTGGAATTGCCCCTCAATGTATTGTCTAGTGTACCTGGAATTGGGAAATTAAGGTCACTTCAAGAACTAAATGAGTTTAATGTGAAGAATGAGAATGGTTATAGAATTGGGGAGTTGGAGCATATGAGCGAGTTGCGCAAATTAAAAATAAATTTTCTGGAAAATGTGAAGGATGCTGGAGAGGCTCACACTGCAAANCACTTCAAGAACTAAATGAGTTTAATGTGAAGAATGAGAATGGTTATAGAATTGGGGAGTTGGAGCATATGAGAGAGTTGCGCAAATTAAAAATAAATTTTCTGGAAAATGTGAAGGATGCTGGAGAGGCTCACACTGCAAAATTATTGGAGAAAAGAAAACTCAAAGATTTATTCTTGAATTGGGGCAAAACTGTTAATAAAAGGGAATTAGACAGGGAGGATAGATGCGTACGAAACTTTGTCAATTCTGAATTAGATGTGAATGTGCTCGAAAATCTTGAACCATACAAAAATTTGAGAAGATTGTCCATAGTTTCGTACGAGGGTGCATGCTCTGCAAAATGGATGTACAATGCAGATTTGATCTCCAATCTGGAGTACATCTGTTTGAACGGANACACTGCAAAATTATTGGAGAAAAGAAAACTCAAAGATTTATTCTTGAATTGGGGCAAAACTGTTAATAAAATGAAATTAGACAGGGGAGATAGATGCGTACGGAACATTGTCAATTCTGACTTGGATGTGAATGTGCTCGAAAATCTTGAACCACACAAAAATTTGAAAAGATTGTCCATAGTTTCATATGAGGGTGCATGCTCTGCAAAATGGATGTACAATGCAGATTTGATCTCCAATCTAGAGTACATCTGTCTAAACGGGTGCTCGGAGTGGGAAGCCCTTCCTCCTTTTGGGCAGCTTCCCCACCTCAAGTCTCTGTACCTTTGTAATATGCCAAAAGCAAAGCGGCTTGATTATAAATTCCATGGGAATGACAAGGTTTTTGTGTTTCCATCGTTGGAGGTGCTGAATATTATGGGATTACTAGTATTGGAGGATTGGTTTGATGGAGCAGCAGCAGATGACTGTTTCTTTCCTTGCTTAACGGAGCTCTCCCTTGTTAACTGCCCAAATCTGCAGGAATTGCCCTATTTGCCTCCTAAGCTCAAGAAAATGAAGATACAAAATATCGGATGGAAGGCTGCTTTGATCCACAAGCAAGAAACCAACAACTGCTGCCTTGAAACATTAAAGGTCCTTTCGTGTCCAAACATCACATCTCTTCATTCTGTTGGTGGACGACAACACGTGGAGAGTGGCATTGAGAAATTCCAAGTTATTCTTAGTCAAGTTGTTATAGATGACTCATCCTTGTTGCTGACGGTGAGTATCGCGTCCTTGGAAAAGCTCACAATTTGTAATGATGGTGTGCTGCAGTCTCTCCCTTCCTTCTTGGAACGCCTCTCTTCACTTGAGATTCTACGTGTTGAAAAAGTTCCTCGGCTCCAGCAGCTTTTACACATCCCCACCTCCCTGAGAGAATTACATCTTGAATACCTGGAATCATTGCAGTGCCTGCCAGCGTCTTTGTCGACCATCTCATTCCTCAAATTTCTATGGTTAAAAAACATTCCACTCCTCAAATCATTACCATCTTCTTTGTCGGCCATCTCATCCCTCAAGCATATTTTTTTAGACAACATTCCACTCAAATCATTGCCAGACCTCCCTCCCTTTTTGTCTCATCTGCTTCTACAAAGACTTGATAACCTACAGTGCCTGCCATCTTCTTTGTCGGTCCTCTCATCCCTCAACGTTATATGGTTATTTAACATTCCACTCCTCAAATCATTGCCAGACCTCCCTTCCTCCATGTATACAATAATGGTAGAAAATTGTCATCCAGAGTTTAGAGAGCGTTATAAAAAATTTTCAGGCTCTGATTGGCACAAGATCGCACGCATTCCTCGTGTCCGTATTGATTAATTGGCGTCATTCCAAATCAAACTCTTCCCATCAAAATGTGAATATGTGAGGTGTGGACTTGTTTTTTACTTGTATTCATGTCACAAACTTATCTATTATTGTAATAATTAATTTCTGACTGATTTTGATGAACAATTATTTGGTCTTAGAAATTTCAAATTTTGTACTTCAATATCATAAGTGTGTTATTTAGCATTTTGTTTAATTAATTCACACATTTTATTTTATTTTGTTTGATCTCCCTAATTCTAATTTTGGTTAGAATTTTTTTTATCTTATAATCTTCTCAAAATTTCACCGAAGAGTTAAACAATTAAGAATTAGCCGATGAAATTTTTTAGTACTATCGTTTCTAGAAACAATTAAGTCATAAAATGATTGTTTTACCGTTAATTTTTAATTTCAATTGTAGTTAAAACATGAATCATGATTTGGATTAGATAAAGGAGTCTTTCAGCGCATTAAAGTTAAAATATTGAAGATTTCCTCTTCTGAAATTTGAATATTAAAATATAAATGTTTGAATATATGGATTTGTCATACGAAGATGACTCTTTGATATTAAAATTAAAACATTGATTTTTATTNGGTGGGTGGGTGGGTGTGTGTGTGTGTGTAATAGATTGGTCGGAGGCTATGATACGAGCTCCCAACCGATCTCATGTGTCTAATCACTTGATCCCACACTACAATTTGACTAATTTGTAGATAGATCCATCGAAACTCGTCATATACAAAAGGCTTTTCATGAAAATATTTTAATGAAAAGGATATAATTTTTACATGTTAAACATTAACAATGATCACAAGAGCGGTAGAAAGAAATATTTATATAGAGTGCCCTTCTTTTACTTGATATCCCTCTAAATATTTTTTTATTTTATGATATTTTTTTAACAATAATTTTAATTAATGATTATAAAATTTGTTAATTTAGAAAAAAAAAATTTACTATGGACTCAGCATCAATAATTTCATACTTATCATTTTCTCTTATTATTAAATGTAATTTCAAACATTGTTGGTTGTTATTGATAGTGATTCTTTTGTTATTTTGTAATGATTTGATGATTTTTTTATTAAAAAAAGCATTTTTAGCTGTTATTAAATAATCATAAAAGGCCCCATAATTTCACACTCACGTAAAATTTTATTTTTGATACACTGACATTTTTGATGTAGAGTTAAAAAATTTTAGTGGTATTCATGTAAATATGAAAATTTAGGTGTTAGAATATGTCAAAATTGTGTGGTTGGTATGAAAATACCTAACAAATAACCAATAAATATTGTTCACTCCACAACAGAATGAATCTGCAACAATAGAACACATTTTTGGAATGGAGACTTTACATAACTCAATTTGCAAAAGCAAAATGTTATTTTACAAAAGAAACCAAAAAAAAATTAAATACATGNCGGAAAATGTCTTTATATCAATTCCATATGGAACAAAAGAATTTCATATTTATGGGTTTTTGATAACTGATCCACTATGAAAAGAACCTGGAACCAAAATTATTATTATTATTATTATTCATCTCAAAATCATTATATTCTTCTTACTTTACATTACTAATACAGTTATTGAGATTTCAAAGGATAACAAATGACCTTTTGTCTCTTTTTATCTGTTGTTTTAATAAGGAGGCCTGGTAGTTGGTACCATGCAATATGATTAGTTATTGTTGTTATTGAATGAGAATAATAATAGGCACATTTACATACATTAAGCGGCGGAACCAAATTATGTTCAGGGTGGGCAATTGTCTGATTTGGAGTTTGTTATTTCTCTATGTACAACAACAACAACAACGACAAAGCCTTAATCCCATTACGTGGGGTCGGCTACGTCCTATTTAGTGTCATAATTTCATTTAGTTCTAATAAATCAAGATCATTTTTAATATAATAAGCCCAAGTCTTCCTAGGTCTACATCTGCCTTTCTTTACATAAGTCGAATCTAAAACATCTACTCTCCTAGTTGGATCATCAGATGATCGACGCTTAATGTGAGCAAACCATCTAAGACGACTTCTGTTAAGTAAAATTTAATATTCTTTTCTTATGTAATTTAGGCAATTTAATGATTTTGCCCTTCTTAGATATATATTTTTTGCCCAATGCTTAAAAAAAAAAATGGATATTTCGTTATTTTGCCCCGCCTAAAAAATAATATTGGTTCCACCCCTAAATATATACCCACCTGATTCTTATATATCTACATATCTAATGCCTAAACTTAGACATTTTTTTTTACATTTATATCATTCAAATCTTTCATATCATATCAAAAATTTTATTATTTTAACATTTAAAATGTGAAATACGCTTTTTTAAGTATAGGTAACATGACATATATGTAAAAAATTGAGGTTTCGGTGTTTGATATGTAAATGCATAAGATTTGATTGTTATATATGTAAATATTCCGCAATAATAATTAGATATTGCCCCTATTCCTGAAGTTATCATCTTAGTATGCCATATAACATCTCCACAGCTTCTCATCAACTGTCTCTCCAGCTTCTAAGGTGACATTCAGTAGAGAAACACAACAATTGGATGATGGTGGGACAAGATGCTGCTAAAATGTCATTTTGGAATTGAGAGAGAGATAGAGAATAAGTTGGGTTGTATTGTTGGTCCAGTTTTTGAAAATTCATTTTGTATTTTTTGTTCATCAAAGGCTAGCTCTGTTTGTTTTGGCATATTTTATACTTCCCTCCCAATTTTCTCTTACAATTTTTTCTTATTTTTTTTAGGGATGTGCTTACAGTTCACATAATTCTTATTTATTTACATAATCAACCCTTAAAATTTTATATTTTTTACTTTTATAACAATTTAGTGCCTTAATCATTATATTTCTTACTGTTTTTTTTTGTGGTATTAAATATTTCATTGATATAAATATTAAAATTTATGTAGTAGATGTGTA
Organism: Phalaenopsis hybrid cultivar; assembly: GCA_002079205.1. Taxonomy (NCBI): domain Eukaryota; kingdom Viridiplantae; phylum Streptophyta; class Magnoliopsida; order Asparagales; family Orchidaceae; genus Phalaenopsis; species Phalaenopsis hybrid cultivar. Next base: position 27,077 of record JXCR01128474.1, on the reverse strand, counting down.
AGTACATAAAATTTGGTATATATGTATATAAGTAGGCCTTAACTCTATGCACCATGAGAAAATTGTGTTTTGTTTGCCTTCTCCATGAGTAATTGTGTTTGGTGCTTTTATCATTTCAAGAAGGATGTTGTCATTTATGTATTTGATGGATGTTGTATGGTTTATCTAAACATATGGCTGACATAATTTGTGAAATTGAAGAGGGTTTGTTTCTTAGGCCGGCCTTAGAAGTAAAAGAAGAAAAAAATGTTGGCTTCATCATCTCATGGAGGGAGATAATTAGGGTGCTTTTGGGGCAGTGGTGGATGCGGTGCAGATTGGACCGCACTCACTATTAGGGTGTTTGAGTAAATAAAGTTTTGGATGTTTTCTTAGAAAAGTTGTGTTTTACAAATTTAGTGGTTAGAAAATTACGATTTGACTTTTTGAAAAAAACTTATATATATATTAGTTACTACAGCTTTTTGAACAGTTTCTTCAACAATAACTTCACATTTGATTCTTTAAACAGTGGAACCCTAGTGGGATACTAATCAAAACTTCTTTTAACTTCTTTTATTGGGAGGTTAGATTTTCTTAGAGCCACTTAGCTAAACTAGGTAAGCTTTAAGCATACTCTAGTGAGATCTCTATATTTGGATTGTTCAAGAAAAATGTATTATTTACTTTTGATTATATTCTTTGGTATTTTAGCTATAAAAAATATATTATGTTCGTTAAACCGGACATGCGGTCGACATCATAGATTGCACTACACCATCGGAAAAATGGTGTGGAGTGATCCACGCCTTTGTCCTCATGTCCGAGCGATGGATATAACATGTTTATTCATCAATCATAATCATGCTTATTTCAGACTCAAGATTCTCTCACATAAAATATTCACATATACACACCAATGAAAATACCAAAATAAAACTCAGGACTGCCAAAACCCTTGATAAACCTCTTCTCAGTCCACATACAATACAACTCAAGTCCTATGTATTTACATATCATATCTCTTAAATTTTAAATTTTATATATGTCACTTTAAGACGGATGAAGTAGTGATAATTGAATGGTATAAATGTAAAAAGGAAAAGTTAGATTTTAGATATGTAAATTCATAGGAATTGTGTGTTATATANGTTTTTTATTCGCAAACAGTTCGTGTTCAGCTCATTAAACAAACAAGCTAAATGCAAACACATTTTTTTTTTTATTTGAAATATAAAGAAGCTGAACACCAACAATAACTTTTTTTTAAAGAATCAAACATGAGCTAATATTCATTTACACCCTCCCAAAAAGCTGAGGCAACAAGCTGTGTTTTACGAAGAAGTAATCTGACTTTCAAAAATAAAATAAATACAAGTCTTATGATTTTTGTTTATTTAAACAGCTGTATCTCTGCTCTAAACAAGCCTAAATTTTAATTGAGAAATTAATTTTTTATTACATAAATGGCTCTATGTCATACCTCTTGACCTTCTTCCTCTCTTCTTCTGTTCCTCTCTTCCACCGTCTCTCCTGCTTCTACAACTATCGTGCCATGGCAGACTGGTTTGTTGGTCCAGTCATGGATAAGATCATCAACGCTTGCTCTGATTACCTGCAAGATCAGTGCTTCAGATGGCAGACAGGCATGAAGGAGGAGCTGGAAAGGATGCGAGAGAACCACCACAAGATCCAAGCTGTCGTCTCTGCTTACACCCGAGCACAGATCACAGATCGCAACCCGGCTCTCAAAAGATGGATATGGCAGCTACGAGATGCCATTGATGAGGCAGATGATGTTCTTGATGACTTTGAGTACATGAAGCTTGAAGAAGAACAACAGGAGCTGAACATGGAGGAAACAAAGGTGCGTTCTTCATTCTCTAGATTATTTTTGGAACCTGCTCGCAAGCTTCGCAGACTCTGCAAACAAGCTCTCAAAATAGATCCCAACTTGGAGAGACTGGAGGCAGCTGTGAAGAAACTTGATAAAGTTTCAGCTGAGGTCACTACTTTCCTTCATCTCATC
>JXCR01128474.1:0-22709 GCA_002079205.1 Phalaenopsis hybrid cultivar | reverse complement strand
TGCAGATTTGATCTCCAATCTGGAGTACATCTGTCTGAACGGATGCTCGGAGTGGGAAGCCCTTCCTCCTTTTGGACAGCTTCCCCACCTCAAGTCTCTGTACCTTTGTAACATGCCAAAAGCAAAGCGGCTTGATTATAAATTCCATGGGAATGACAAGGTTTCTGTGTTTCCATCGTTGGAGGTGCTGAATATTATGGGATTACTAGTATTGGAGGATTGGTTTGATGGAGCAGCAGCAAATGACTGTTTCTTTCCTTGCTTAACGGAACTCTCCCTCGTTAACTGCCCAAATCTGCAGGAGTTGCCCTATTTGCCTCCTAAGCTCAGGAAAATGAAGATACAAAATATCGGATGGAAGGCTGCTTTGATCTACAAGCAAGAAACCAACAACTGCTGTCTTGAAACATTAAGGGTCCTTTCGTGTCCAAACATCACATCTCTTCATTCTGTTGGTGGACGACAACAACTGGATAGTGGCATTGAGAAATTCCAGGTTATTCTTAGTCAAGTTGTTATAGATGACTCATCCTTGTTGCTGACGGTGAGTATCGCCTCCTTGGAAAATCTCACAATTTGTAATGATGATGTGCTGCAGTCTCTCCCTTCCTTCTTGGAACGCCTCTCTTCACTTAAGATTCTACACGTCGAAAATGTTCCTCGGCTCCAGCAGCTTTTACACATCCCCACCTCCCTGAAAGAATTACATCTTAAATACCTGGAATCATTGCAGTGCCTCCCAGCGTCTTTGTCGGCCATCTCATTCCTCAAAGTTCTATGGTTAAAAAACATTCCACTCCTCAAATCATTACCATCTTCTTTGTCGGCCATCTCATCCCTCAAGCATATTTTTTTAGACAACATTCCACTCCTCAAATCATTGCCAGACCTCCCTCCCTTTTTGTCTCATCTGCTTCTACAGAGACTTGATAACCTACAGTGCCTGCCATCTTCTTTGTCGGCCGTCTCATCCCTCAACGTTATATGGTTATCTGGCATTCCACTCCTCAAATCATTGCCAGACCTCCCTCCGTCCTTGTATTCAATAAGGGTAAAAAATTGTCATCCAGAGTTTAGGGAGCGTTATAAAAAATTTTCAGGCTCTGATTGGCACAAGATCGCACGCATTCCTCGTGTCCTTATTGATTAATTGGCGTCATTCCAAATCAATCTCTTCCCATCAAAATGTGAATATGTGAGGTGAGGACTTGTTTTTTACTTGTATTCATGTCATCCTTTGCTATTCACAAACTTATCTATTATTGTAATAATTAATTTCTGACTGATTTTGATGAACAATTATTTGGTCTTAGAAATTTCAAATTTTGTACTTCATTACCATAAGTGTGTTATTTAGCATTTCGTTTAATTAATTCACACATTTTATTTTATTTTGTTTGATCTCCCTAATTCTAATTTTGGTTAGAATTTTTTTTATCTTATAATCTTCTCAAAATTTCACCGAAGAGTTAACAATTAAGAATTAACCGATGCAATTTTTTAGTCCTATTGTTTCTAGAAACAATTAAATATAAAATGATTGTTTTACCGTTAATTTTTAATTTCAATTGTAGTTAAAACATGAATCATGATTTGGATTAGATAAAGGAGTCTTTCAGCGCATTAAAGTTAAAATATTGAAGATTTCCTCTTCTGAAATTTGAATATTAAAATATAAATGTTTGAATATATGGATTTGTCATACGAAGATGACTCTTTGATATTAAAATTAAAACATTGATTTTTATTTTTATTTTATTATTATTTTTTTTTGAATTTACAGCTTTTATTCTTGATATTGTGACCTGAATTTTATTGTGTCTTGATTGAATGGCTTTTCATATGACATATATAGTTCAACTAAAAACTTGTTTGAGTTATACATTCGATGTAATGGGCATTCAGTAAAGTTGGGTAAAATCAAGAGCTTTAAAGCTCATAAGATGTGAGAAATACATTCTTAATCCTATACTTATTACTTGTTAAGAATATATCGCGACTAACCCTAACTTTATTGGGCTTAGGATCAATTACAATTTAAACCACACAGCGGGATATCATGATCATACAAATTCAAGCAAATCGGAACAAAAAATAAATAGAAAACACAATTAAAACAACTATAAAAACATAAAAGGATGCTGCGTGGAAAAACCCAAGAATAGAAAAAAAAATCACATTCACAGTGTCACACTACAAGAAATTTCACTATGAAATTCATAAAGTTTTTTGCAGAGAACACACGTCAGTTTTCTATCTGCACATAAGGAAGCTTGCAAGTCACGCTCCACACACTTCTTCCACCAATCCAACGCAAGAATCATGCCAAATTACATAAATCCAACTCTTCGGCTTTTCTCACCATCATCGTTTGTTTGTTGAAGAAGTTTTCTACGCATACGCCGCTCGAAATCAGCACTTAAAACTGAATATCCGTGTAAACCTGCCCCTGACGTCCACTCCTTGCGATGAAGCACGGTACAAAGCAACCCAGTATCTTATTCATTCTTGATAGAGGTGTCATGCATTCTTTGGTTCAAGTAAAAAAATTGAACTATACCTAGAGTCAATCTGATTAATTTGGTTCAGTTTAAAAAATAAAACCCAGTTTTGATTTTAAAAATGGTAGAATTGTTTTCAATTTATGCTTTATTTTTGCTTTTTATTTTATCAAATAAATAAAAAAATAATTAAATTATATCAAAAGACATCAATGATTTGTCTTCTTTTATAATGCAAGTTGGTGTTCAATCAGAAGACATTAATGATTTATGCTTGAATCCTTGATTAATTATTAACTGGAACATATGTGCAACAAAATAGGCAGAAAAATTAAAATCAAAATATTTGCGCCATATTTTTTTGTAACACAAGAGGATCTTGCAATATTTACCAAAATTATTCTCTCTCTCTCTCTCTCTCTCTCTCTCTCTCTATATATATATATATATATATATATTTATATTTATAAATCTTGTTGAGAAATTAGGGCGTAGAAAAGTAAAACGACACAAATCCAGAATAACACAGAGATTTCGCGAGGTTCGACAAAGATGTCTACGTCATCGGGAGCAGAGCGACGAATTCCTTTCAATATTCGGAAAAAAGATTGCAGAATTTGGGATAACACTTAGGGTTACATACAGACCTAAGAAAACCCTAGAGTACAATATGTAATTACTTAAATTACCCATGTACCTCACCCCCAACCCACATAAGGAAACTCCACTGATTTGGACAGAATCTTTCATATTGGGTTTGGTATTGCGTTTGGGTCATCTTTCGCCCGGTAACATATTTTTGATAGACGTTTGTATCGTATTGCGTTTGGGTTTGATACCCACATAACATATTTTTGATAGATGTTTCGTATTCTGTTCTTTCAATTAATTAGGTAACTATCGGGCGGGAGTACAACCGGGTCCCACGTGATATAAAATTAATAAAATTTCAAAGAACCCTCAGATGTTACCATAATACAACCATACTGATACTCCATTAAATTAAAACATAATAAAGTAACATTAAAACCACGGTAACACTGCAGGGCACCAAAAAATTTACGTCGGAAGTAATCACATTAATATCACCACAATAAGACTTGCATAATACCACAATACAATCATAATAATACATCACCGCTTTGTTGATAAACAAATAAGTTAATAATATGCAAATCACTCCGCAATAAAACAATATAGTACATAAGAAATAATAAATAAATAATACTCGAATAAATCACTAATAATACCACAATATTATAATATGTTGAATATCGTCGGAATGATGTAGTTTTTATTCTTGATTGATAGACAGTCGAAAAATCATTTCAATCTATGGTCAAATGTTGATTGAGAGGAAGTTTCAGGCTGTTCGCACATCTAAAATTAACCGAGTTATATAATCTTATGACAATGATGATGATGTGATTTGTATCAAGTAAGTCGTAATGGGTTTGTTAAATTGTGAGAACAGAAGAAAATGTAATTGTCAGTTTTGATGTTCTGCACTTCTTAAGTCTCATGTGAATGGTGTTCCAACCGGTTCACCTGACGGAACACCATTCACATCAGACTTGAGAAGTCCGGAACACCAAAACTGACAATTACATTTTCTTTTGTTCCCACAATTTAACAAACCCATTACGACTTACTTGATACAAATCACATCTTCAGCGTTGACATCAGATTATATAACTCAATCAACTTTAGATGTGCGAACCGCCTAAAACTTCCTCTCCATCAACCTTTGATCATTGATGCGACTGATTTTTCTACTGTTTATTGATCAAGATTATATGAATCACAAAATAACTCCATCTCATTGCCTCCGAGAAATCAGGAAACTCTCCATCAACATATCTCCATCTCAACGAATAGTACTTGGCTTGTTCGCCCATCTTCCTCCTTTCCTGCATTGAATGATTTAAGTTATAGAAGAACAAATAAGACAATAGTAAGATAAGTGCGTCTACTAAAACAGTAAAGACAATAACACCGAAATCACACGATAATAAACCCATAAAGCCGCGGCAATAAAACTCTCTTAAACGGTACAATATCACAATAATAAAACCATAATAATACCACAATAACCCAACAATAACACCAACATCAATCGTTAATAAAAATAACACGAGAATACCGTAATGCTAATACCCAGTTAACACTATAAACCATTACCCCACAATAACACCAATAGGAAGGGCAATGACACCATAATCACACGATAATAAAACTCTTTTCAATAGTACAATAACACAATAATAAAACCATAACAATACCGCAATAACCCCATAATAACACTAACATCTTTCGTTAAAAAAATAACACCGGAATACTGCAGAGATAATACCGCAAAGACAATAACACCATAATAACACAACGATAAAACCATAAAGCCGCAACAAAAAAGTCTCTTCAACAGTACAACAACACAATACAACAATAAAATCATAATAATATCACAATCATCCCACAATAACCCCAACATTCCTTATTAACAAAAATTACACGAGAATACTGTCAAGATCTGGATTGTTAAACACAAGCACGAAAACAAATTCGATAAAACTAATCTTTGATAAATTCAGAAGAATGCAATAAAAATTCCAAATAAAAAAATAAAACTTATTAAACCTACGATATACCTAAGATCTGGATTGTAAAAACTCGCACAGATCAACAAATTACATAATGGAGAAGCAGAGAGGATTTGTACAGATCCGGTACAAGAAGCTAAACTCGCACAGATTTGGAAGCGGTTGTCGTTCTCGTCGCCGGCAGAGCAGTTCTTTTCGGCAGCTCCAAACCCTAAAGTGCGAAACTAAACTGATTATAACCGAGAAAGGGTCTTACGCATTAAATTTTCGTCAAAAATGAGTATCGGGTTGGGTCGGGCATAAAAAACACTTAATTTTAAGCTGTAAAGCCACGTTGAATCGCATTCCACGTGGCGAATTTTTATTCGGTACCGCATGTAGGGGTTCATGCGGTGCACGTACCGAATAAAAATTCCCGCTAAACAGGAAAGAATCCTTTTGCCTGCTGGAAAGAAAATCAAATGGGGAATATTTACTTTCCACTATGAGAATATTCCCTGGATGGAGAATTTATTATTGGAATTTTTCCTTGCAGGGAGGTGATTTAAACGGCCGCGGAGAGGAAATTTTTTTTTTCTTTGCTCGAAGATTTAAATTTTTTCTTTTTTTTTTTTAAAAAAGGGGGTTCTAAAGACTTTTGCAGAGGAATTTTTTGCAAAAAAATTTTGTTGCAGGATCAATTTTCAGATGATTTTTTCTGGTGCAAAATTTAAGGTGGTGAAGTTTGACGGAATTGGTAACTTCGGATTGTGGTAAACTAGGGTGGAAGATCTGTTGGCTCAACAAGGAATCTTGAAAGCTCTGCAGACAACAAAACCAGATGTCATAGAGGATGAAGATTGTGAAAAATTGCAACAGTGAGCGACAATGACGATACGACTATGCCTAGCAAATGAGGTTATCTATCACGTGATGAATATGAAATCTCCAGGAGAAGTTTGGAAGAAATTGGAAACTCAATTTATGGCTAAATCTCTGACGAACAAGTTGTATCTAAAGCAAAAGTTGTATGAGCTGAAGATACAGAAAGGTTCTGATCTGGCGCAACATATTAATGATTTAATCAAATAATCACAGACCTGTCACGACTTGATGTGAGTATTGAGGATGAAGATCGAGCGATGATTTTGTTGTGTTCGTTGTCTTCTTTCTATGAATACCTGACGACAACTCTGACATATGGGAAAGAAACTATCAAAGTGGATGAGATTACTGCTGCATTATTGACTCACAACCAGCGGAAGCAGAATGCAGGGGAAAGCTCTCACGGTGACAGTTTATATATGAAGAGTAAGCAGGATCGTGGAAAGAAGAAAGAGAAGGAGAGTTATGGAAGGCGAAATTCCAAATCCAAGTCTAGAGGCAAAAAGGAAATTCATTGCTACAAGTGCAAGGAGTCAGGTCATATTAAGAGAGATTGTCCAAAGCTGAAGAAGCAAACTAGGGAGAAAGGTAATATTTCTTCAAAGTCTGTAAATGTGGTGCAGAATGAAAATTCAGATTGCAGTGATGACGATATGCTTTCTGTTTCATCAACTTAGTTCACGGATGCATGGATTCTTGATTCTGGGTGTTCTTATCACATAACACCTTACAGAGAGTGATTTACTTCATATATGTCAACTAATTTTGGCCCAGTCTATTTGGGTGATGATAGATGTTGCAATATAGTTGGTATTGGAGAAGCCAGAATTCAGATGTATGATGACACAGTTAGAACGTTATGTGATTTCAGACATATTCCAGATCTGAAAAAGAATTTGATTTCCTTGGGCACTCTACACAAATGGTTTTATTCTTAAGGCCGATGAGGATAGGGAAACCATTAGAATTGTTAAGGGTGCACTGACCGTGATGAAATGAAAGTTAACTGCAGGTAATATCTACAGACTGTTAGGGAATACAGTTATAGATGGAGTTCATTCTGTGGAGTCAAATAATGACAGTACAAAGCTATGACATATGCGTCTGGGCCATCTCAGTGAACGTGGGATGACAGAATTGCATAGAAGAAACATGTTGCATGGTGTTAAAAACTGCAAGCTTGATCTTTGTAAGTTCTGTATTCTTGGAAAACAGACTAGAATCAATTTTATGACTGAAAAGCACAAAACTGAAGAAATTCTTGACTATGTGCATTCTGATGTATGAGGTCCTATTAGGGAGTTGTCATTGAGAGGATCTCAGTATTTCGTTACCTTTATTGATGATTTCTTCAGGAAAGTTTGGGTGTATTTCTTGAAGCAGAAATTTGAAGTATTCTCTAAATTCAAGTTGTGGAAAGCTGAGGTGGAGAATCAAACTGACAGAATGATCAAGTATTTGAGGTCTGATAATGACACAGAGTACACAAATTCGTAGTTTCAGAAGTTCTGTGAGGAGCATGGGATTCAGAGACATTTTTCAGTGCGGAAGACACTACAGCAGAATGGTGTGACAGAAAGGATGAACAAGTCCTTAACTGAAATGTCAAGGTGCTTGAGACTGAATGCAGGACTTCCTAAGAGTTTCTGGGCAGAGGCTGTGAATATGTCATGCTATCTCATCCATAGATCACCTCGAGCATCATTGGGTGACAAGGTCGCAGAAGAGGTATGGACGGGTAATCCAGTTAAATTTGATCATTTACGGATTTTTGGATGTCATGCTTATGTGCGTGTACATAGAGATGAAAGATCCAAACTTGATGCAAAATCCAAGAAGTGCATCTTTCTGTGCTACAAGAAAGGTGTAAAAAGATACAAGTTTTGGGATCTGATTGCAAATAAGATAGTGATCAGCAGAGATGCAGTTTTTGATGAGCAGTTTATGTTACAACAGAATCAAGACAAAATGCCATAGAAGAGTTCCAGTTCAGATGCAGTGCAGATGGATTTAGAACAACAACAAGTAGCTTCTGAGAGAGGTGAAAGTTCAAATCCAACACCTGGTGATTCTATTCCAGATGATCTGCAGAATTACAATCTAGCTAGAGATAGATAGAGACGCACCAATGTAAGGCCTCATAGCAGATTGGGTTATGAAGACATAGTCTCATGTGCACTTCTCATCAGCAGCGATGATCCAATCACTTTTCAAGGAGCTATCACTAGCATGAGAAAGAGAAATGGATGGGTGCAATGGTTGAGGAGATGAAGTTTTTGCAGAAAAATTGCACTTGGGAGCTAGTTCAGCTTCCAGAGGGAAAGAAGGCTATTGAGTGCAAATGGGTCTACAAAAGGAAACCAACAGTATCAAAAAAAGAAGGGGAAAAGTTCAAGACTCGACTGGTTGCAAAGGGATTTTTACAGCAGATGGGGATAGATTATAATGAAATCTTTTCTCCTGTGGTCAGACATACTTCAATTAGGACAGTGCTTGCATTAGTAGCTATTTGAGATTTGCATTTGGAGCAGATGAATGTTAAAACTGCTTTCTTGCTTGGTGATTTGGAAGAGCAAATTTACATGGAGCAGCCAGAAGGGTTCACTCAACTTGGACAGGAGCATTTGANTATATATATATATATATATATATATGTATGTATGTATGCATATGTATATATATAGATTTTGTAATGATTCATAAGATAGAATTGATACTAAAGAAGGAAAAAGTAGATAACGAAAATATCTAAGACATGAGATTTATAGAGATCTTGGTCACATTAGATGCATGATAACATTAAGATAATAGGTTCATAATTAAATAAGATAAATTTAAATGTATTAGAATTGAAGATAACATAAATGCTACTTAGAAACCTTATTAAATAAGAATTGTGAGAAAGAAATAATTTTGGCAACAAATCATAATGAACAAAACAAATGAATTATATTATAGATCGATTAAAAAAATATAGCTAACTTTAAAGAAGATGAATAAAATTGAGGCTTAGGTAAAAAATGAGACATGTAAGGAGATTTAGAAAATTATGAGGGATAATGCAGTGGTTTTAATAACAAATATTTTTGATAAAATTTTGATAATTAAAGTGATGAAAAAAGATTAGAAAAGAAGCATTTGATATTGATATTTAACAACAAAGAATATATGCAAGATTGTATTAATTATAGAGGAATCAACACTTATAAGGCTTGCAATGAAGCTATGGAGAGGGTAATGGAATATATGCTTTGAAAAATTAGGGCAACTTTGAAGAACCATGAAGATCTACTATAAAAGCATATTTATGGTAAGACAATCAATAAAAAATCTTGACATATTTTTTACTAATTTTAAGAAGGCATATGATTGAATATCATGAGAAATGATTAACCGTGAAATGAGACAGAAATGGTGTCATAGATTCGTTAACATCACTAAAATTTGTATTTTAGAATATTGACTAATGTAATAAGTAATTAAGGAACAACCTAAGAGTTTTCAAATATAAGAAGTTTACATTTAAAAAAATTATGGTTATAACTTTCTGTAGAAGAAATAGCTAAAAAACTTAGTTTGTTCATTCTTTCAATGGGCATACAAAAATACACACAACTAAAGAAAATAAATAATTACTATAAAAAGCATAAAAATCGCCTTTTGCTGAATTCCATTTAATTATTTAGACATCGTCGATTGATGCCAAGGAAATAATCAATGTGCTCTTCATTTTTTTTTTGTATATGAATCCGTGGTAAAGGTATTTCATTATAAGTAATAATTAGGGGAAGAGATTTTTCCTTGCAAGCAATAAACTTGTGACATCTAATTTTTATTATCTCAATCTTATTAATCCGACAACAATTAAACAATCTTCAAACCGGATGGTAGAGGTCTACCATTCCCAATTTGTTTATAGTTTTCTTGAATGAGGGGTANTATTTCATTATAAGTAATAATTAGGGGAAGAGATTTTTCCTTGCAAGCAATAAACTTGTGACATCTAATTTTCCTTATCTCAATCTTATTAATCCGACGACACTTAAACAATCTTCAAACTGGATGGTAGAGGTCTACCATTCCCAATTTGTTTATAATTTTCTTGAATGAGGGGAATATGTCAACAAGCTGTCTTTCTTTTGGGACAAGGGCTGTAAACAAGTCAAGCTTGAATGAGCTCAAGCTTGGCTCATGTTCGGCTCGTGTTCGAAATTGCTCGTGAATACTGTGTTCATGTTCGACTCGATTTACATATTCTTATTCGTGTCTGGCACGCGTTCGACTTGAAATTGGCTCATTTAAATTAATAAAAAAATAGATGTAGGGTGATGGAATCAAACCTACACCATTCATGTGCAATAGAAGATGCATAATCACATGACAACACAAGTTGTTATGATTTAAATATAGATATAAATATATATAATACATTATTATATAAATAATATATATATAATTTCTTATTTCAAGCTAAAACGAGCCGAATATGATCAAACAAAGGGTTGTTCGTGCTACTTAACGAGTCGAACATGAGTTGTTCTCGAACACTAAGCTTTTTTGACAGTCCTAGTTGGCACATACAGAGTGCATATCAATTCCCCTTTTTATTTCTCATTTATAAAATGTTTATCCGCTTCAATGTGTTTGTATGATTATGGTAGACTAGGTTAGAAATAATAATGACAGTTGTATTACCATTGTATATTTTCATAATCTTTTTTCATTTGAACTTTAAGTCTAGTAAGATCCATAGTAGCTCACAAATTCATCGAGCAACAATCGCTCTATATTCATAATCAACACTATATCTTGATAAATGTTTTTCATATTCTACATATTCCTACAATTATGACATTTCCTCCAAACAGCACATACTAACCTAAAGTAGATTGTCTATCCATAGGTGATTTAGCATAGTTTGCATCAATATATTGTTGAATTAATAAAATATTTTGCTATTTATAAGAAAAAATCCTAGACAAACCAAATATCTAAGATTTTTGCAAGCAATTTTAAAGTGAGTCTTAAGGTTTGTACAAAAATTGACTGACAAGATTTATTGTGAATGTAATATCAGGTTGGGTGTGATCTAAATAAATCAAATTCACCACTCTAACTATTTTAGTCATTATTCATCTATTTACAAATTCTAACCTTGTTCAATTGGGTTTCACNATTAGATATGTAAATACATAAGAATTGTGTTAAATGTAAGTAAATATTCATAATATATAATATTATTATTTGGGACCTTTTTTATTTGTTAAACACCAATTACGTCAAACAAGATGAAAAAAATTGAGGGTTGATGTTAACTTGTCAAAATTGATGAAATTATTTCAACTCAAAATTTTGTTAGCCTAAGAACATTTCTTAGAAGTCACAAACTTAACGTAATCGGATGGTGGTGAGAAGTGCATGAGAGGATATTAGAACACTAACCTCATATGTCATACTACAATTTAATCTAGTTGCGGTGAAAATTAAGGGTTCATTAGGTCTAAATCTAAAAGTAGATAAAAATTTTAATGGAAGAAAAATGATGAGAAGAAGAGAAATATTTACTTGCTTACAAAAAATTGATTGTAGCGAGCAATACATATATATAACTTGTAATGATTCATAAGATAGAAATGATACTAACGAAGGAAAAAGTAGATAACAAAAATATCTAAGAGATGAGATTTCTAGAGATCTTGGTCACATTAGATGCATTATAACATTAAGATAATGGGTTCATAATTAAATAAGATCAATTTAAATGTATTAGAATTGAAGATAACATAAATGCTACTTAGAAACCTTATTAAATAAGAATTGTAAGAAAGAAATAATTTTGGCAGCAAATCATAATGAACAAAATAAATGAAGTATATTATAGATCGACTAAAAAAATATGGCTAACTTTAAAGAAGATTAAAAAATTGAGGCTAGGTCAATGTGAGACATGTAAGGAGATTTAGAAAATTATGAGGGATATTGCAGTGATTTGATTAACAAATATTTTTGATAGAATTTTGATAATTGAAGTTATGAAAAAAGATTATAAAAGAAGCATTTGATACCGATATTTAACAACATCATACTGATAATTAAAGAGAGAAAGATCTCAGTAGCTTCTTTTGTATCATCATATCTTTTGTAAATCTATCAAACCAAACTCTTGGGGATTCATTCAATCCATATTAGAGCTTTTTTTAATTTGCACATCTTGTTCTTTGTGAAAACATTTTCAAATTCTAGCGATGGATTTGTATAGATCTCTTCTTCGATTTCTAAATGTACGAAAGCAATTTTCACATTAAACTGTTGCATAAACTAGCTAAAATAAGTAGCTAGAGAAATCAAAATGCCGATTATATTCATTTTTATAATTGGAGCAAAAATTTTTTGATAGTCAATTCCATAGGATTGAGTGTATCATTTAACTATTAATCTTGTCTTATATTATTCTAGACTCTTATCTTCTATATACTTTTTATAAGAAAATTTCACTTGCATTCCGCCTGTTTTTATTTTGTTATGTCAAAAATCTCTTAAATTTGATATTTATTCAAGAAATTCAATTCTTCTCTCATAAGCTCTCTCTAATTCTCATTTTAATGCCTTAAACAAAGTTTGCGGTACTGATGGAATTAGAGTTGATATTTTGTAAGAATAAGACTTAAACGTAGGGGAATATTCTGAAATGATATATATTGGGAGATGGGGTATAATGAGTGGTGATGGATTGTTCTTTATGCTTGATGACGATTCTGAGTCTTTAGCTTGTTTGAGATTCAAAGTGAGCTGTTTTTTGTGTATAGATCCAAAGGAATACAGCTTAGGATATGTTCTATTTTGTGTTGTAGCGATGTCGAGATGAAATATAGTAGTTTCATCAAAATTACCATTAAGTTTGAGATTCTCCCCATGAAGATGATTTTAAAAAAAATATTTTTCATTAAATGTGACATTCATTGAAGTAAGAATTTTGTTTTTGTGGTAGATTGATAATATATCCTTTTCTAGGTTGAGAATACCAACTGAATACACACTTAAGAGCTCTCGGATCTAATTTTCACGTGTTGTTTTTGGATATGAACATAAGCAATACACCCAAAGACTTTTGAAAGAATATGTGAAAACTGATTTGTGGGGAAAAATTCTGCCAAATAATTTAAGGGATTTTTGAGACAATCATCTTTAAGGATATTTCCCTGATTTTTTTTCAACCACTATTTTTTGGGTGGTATCATGATATTAGACTGGGTGGATGATATCGTCTTTATCAAATAATCATGATAACGTGTAATTAAAATAATCACGGGTATTATCAATCCAAAAGATTTTAATATTTATAATAAATGTGTTTATCACCATCGTAGTAAATGTAGGATAATACCGACATCAAATTTTTGTTTGATATGATATTGGAGTGTCTCCATCAATGAAGTCGACAAATCCCATAACACTAGAAAAATTGTGTCAAAACAAAAAGTGTAGAGGATTTAAATTATTGTAGGAAAACAATTTAATGATAGTTTGCGAGTCTCACAGTTAAAATTCTTAAAGTTTAAATTCAAAGACGAAAAAAATGCATTTAAAGGTTTTAAAGGGAGCATATCATAGCCTATAATGTTCTTGGATGATGTCCATATCATCACTAGAAATGAAACAGCATGCTAATCTATTCTGCATCTCAAGAAAATAATACCCCACCTTTCTCACTAGTTTACACAATCAACTTTTCCTTAGTGAGGTCCTAAAATATACAATAATCAATAAAAAAAAAGTGATTTTGCAGCTATGACCTTTAGCAATTTTATGGATTGATAATAGATAGCAAGATAAAGAATATGTATGCATGGCCTGACCCAACATGATGGCAAGTTAACTTCGTGGATTTATTCAGAGAGTGAATTGTACCTCTATCCAGTCAAAGACAGATGCAGGACAAATTTATTAAATTTCTGCAAGGAAAGAAGACGATCATGTAGTATGAACTAGAGTTCACTGCACTGTCAAGGAATGCTTCACAACTAATGGCTACTATAGAACATAAGTGTTGTAGATTCCTTTCAGGATTAAGTGATTCGACCAAACAGTTGTTGATGCCATTGGGGATTGATAACTATTTAGTGTTAGTAGAACGGGCTAGACGAGTAGAGATTGATTTTCAAGTTATTCAAAAACGTAAGAAGACACACAAGAGAATGAGTATTGATGGAGGAGAGCATGTGGATCAATCATAATGATTCAATGTGAAGAAGCCCAAATTCAATGGTGGCACTTCTCGTAGTATCATTTTCATTTGTGCTAAATGTGAAAAATAGCACAAAAGTGGATGTTTGATGGGCTCATTCATGTTGTTGGTGTCGTCAACTTAGACACATAGCTAGATATTGCCCTTCACTTGGCCATAGAATATCAAACGAATAAAAATCAATTGGAGCTCCTTCACAGAAGACTGCAGTTGGGAAGAGAATGATAGAGTCTATAGCTTCAGCTCCTAATCAAGGTCAATCAGGATAGTCAGTTAGACCTCAAGTTTATTCCCTTACCAGTAAAGAGCCAAAAGATCATGTTGGTGATGTTGATGCTGCTAAGAATTGATGAGTGTTATGTTTTACCACATGTTATAGGAGTGTCATTCTAGTGTATATCTTTCCAGATGATGTGTTGTTGTTGTTAAGTTACCTTACTTTAATTGTGATGTTATCTTGTTTCAATTGACGGGGAATGTTAGTTTGGTAATCGAATATCAGACTTCTATTTTATTGTATTCACTTTTTATCTTAATGAATGAGATATAAACTTCTCAATGAAAATTTATGGATAATTCATGTGTTTCTTGCAATGATTTGAGGCTTGGGGTAGATTAGCAAATTTCGAAGGCAATTTTTATGAGGAGGTGGTTGTACTAATCAATTCAAAAAGTTAAAAATTTAATAAATAATAATAATAATAATAAATAAATACATATATATAATAATAGAGTAAAGTGCCAAAATAGTCCCATCTATTTACATTGGGCCGTTTTAGTCTCAGACTTTATAGAAGTGCCAAAATAATCCCTAGACTCTTTAAATTATGGTTGAAATAGTCCTCATGAAGGACTATTAGAGCTCAATTTAGAATAGTTCGGGACAATTTTGGCTATTCGATAAAGTCTGGGAGTAAAATGACCCAATGTAAATGGTCGATGACTATTTTGACACTTTGCTCAATAATAATAATTGAATAAGCACATCTCTTCAACTTATATTTTAGGGGTCGAACAATGTAACCTTTCAGTTCGAACAGAACAAGAGGAGAAGGGAGAAAGACAGAAATGTGAGAAGAGAAGAAGAAAAAAAGAGAGAAGTCAGAAGGGCAACTTAAGGCTTTAACCAAAGAGGAGTTGTGTCGTGAGATAGAAGAAGGAAGAAGAATGCTCGCCAATGAGGGGGGAAGCCAATTGACACATAAGAAGGTAGAAAGATCGACAACGCATGCAACCTTGTGCTTCTCCTTGCCAGAGAGTGCGTAGGAAGAAGGCGACGATAAGGAAAGGGTCGAACTTGTTGCTTAGATGATCCCGCACAAGGAGATAAAGAGAAAAAGAGTCAAGATGTCTCACTCACAAGCGGCTTGGCTGTGTTAAATGTTACCTGCGGTCAAAGGAGTAAGCATCGAGGGACTGTGTTGGATAAATCGAGCCAAACTGAAGGAGGAGGCGATATCAAGTGTGAGCAAGAGAGGAAGAAGCTCTCGAGCCAGTGTGCGAGGAGGAAGAACTCAAGCCTTAGCAGAGGAAGATAAGACTTGTGTGTTCGGGTAGGAGCTGGACCTCACATGCAAAACAAGAGGAGGAAGAAGAGGTCCGACATGCATGTAAGGGCTTTTGGTCTAGATATTAAAGGTGAATTTTAATTTTGCTTAATAAAGTTACCCAATAATATCTANATATATATATATATATATATATATATACATATTTTAAATGTTAAATTCAAGTGCATTTGAAATCAAGATGGACGCTATTAAGTATCATCAAGATGGACGCTATTAAGTATCAAATTTAGAGGAAACTAGAAATCAATATTTGTGAAAATAATTAAGATAAGTAAGCTAAATGTTAGGGTTTATTTATTTTAATTAGTGAATCTATATACTCAAATTTATGTATTAAATTATTAAAAATATATTTAATTGAACAAGATTTAAGTTGTAGAAGTTTAGTTTGGAGGAAAAAGAAGAAAGTTGTAACATTAAAAGTGAGTACTCCTGCTCTTATGTTATAGTAATAATTTGTTTCTTCTTGATCAAATATATTTATTGTTATTGTTACTAGTTATATTTATCTCATGGCATGCTCACGATTTATGTTCTTATTGAATTTTTATTAAAATTGTAGGAATGAGATGTGTACTCAACATTATTTAAAATATCATAGATATTGAATCTTAATACTAGTATATTACTGGTATGCAAATGAGAATTAAATAATCTTCATTAGATGGTGGTTTTCATAATATGTTTGTATGTGCATCTTTGGCTATGATAGAGTTCGCCCCTTTATAGTATTAGCGAGGAGAATAATAAATTATATGTGCATGTAAATGAAAAATGTTATTGACATTAATGTGTCTTAATTGATATAATTTTAAAAGATGCTCCCTATGAGAGCTGATATGTACATGCTATTAATATGACAAAATGCATTGAATCTTATAAATTATCGTGAAAAATCATATCTAAAAATGTAAATTGTCTACTGCTTTCACATGGATTTATAGTACATATGACAAGCATGTATATTGTTTTTTTTTTATAATATTGTAGTTTAGAATTATGTGTATTCACTAGCTTTCTATAACTTATAGTTGTTTTAAACTATCTGTCAAGACCTGAACCGAGGTTTAGAATTAACAAAGATGAGAACTGACAAACGGGTAAAATTAAATTTTAGATATTCATTATCTATAAAAAACATTAATCAATTTAAATTAAAGTAATATATTAAAATTACCTCATTATTGATTGTCCGCGTCTTCTATAAATATTTTCTCTTCTATCTCTCATCTTTTAATCAATTAAATTAAATTGAAAAGTTAGTTTAAAATAATAATGAAATAAACAAACCAGTAAATACTCGTACTCATAAACCACAGTAATACAAGAGAAAATGAAATAATATACATGTCAATCAAGTTTTTTAATAAATCAATAAAAATATTTGAGACTTTTCAAAAAATTTTATTATATCAATAACATATCAATATCATATTATATTTGCACAACCGTCAACAGGAGCACCATATAAAAATTATGTTAATTAAGACACATCATTATTAATATTTTTTTTTATATACATGCACGTGTACCTTAGTATTGTCTTATTTGTATCATCAAGAGGTTGTCCTATCATAATCAGTCATGCACATACAAGCAGTCAACATGAACATATCATTCATGTATTAATCACATTTAATTCAACATACTATATAAAACATACACCAAAAACATGAGAGTAAGCAAACAATATAGTCGATAAAAAACAGAATTATTAACGACAAAATGTTTGAGAAGAAATGAATTAGTACTTTAAATTAAGAGCACGAACACTCACCTCGATGTCGATTAATTTATTATTTGTCTTGACGTCGATTTTCAAAATTTGAAAACCTAAAATAAACATGTTATAAAATTTAATTAATTTATTGTTTTCATAAACTATTAAATTTTCATATTTATTTTATGTAATTCGAATAATATATATGTGAAAGCTTAAATATCTTGGATTTATTGTGCATAGGAATATAAATATAGATAATGATGACATTTCTAAAGTAAAAAATTGCATTATTAAAATAGGAAAAAAAATGCTTTAGAAGTATTGCACAATAAGGAGATATCATTGAGAGTTAAACGTAAACTTGAAAAATTATAATTAGGCAATAATGTTGTGTAAATCTAAATATTGTGCAATAAAAACTTATTGATATTTCAATTAAGCATGACAAAAATAAGAATGTTAAAACAAACAAGTGGTATGTAACATAGAGCTACTATTGAATTTGACATAATTTAAATAAGGGGCATTTACATACATACGACCCAATTCAAATGTATTTACATATCTAACACCTAAACTTTAATATTTACATCATACCACCTAAATATTTCATATCACATTAAAAAAACCACCATCTTGACTTGTAAAAAGTGAAATAGACATTTGCATGTGTATATATGATGACATATACATCCGTAAAAATTGAAGTATAGGTGTTAGATATGTAAATACATTGTAATTGAGTGGTATGTATGTAAATCTTCCTTTGAATTAAAATAAATGAGTTGGGCATGTACAAAAAATAATAGAAACTGTGTCACTTAATTAACTAGATAAAATTAATATCAAAGGATTAGAAAAGTGAAGGGATGAACTATAATAATTTGGATTCTCAACAATCCATATATTATCTGTTCTAACTTAATTGTCTCGTGATTTTGTCCTCTCAATATCTTTTATTGAGAGGCCGCCCGTCCCAAGAATGCCCCATCATAAGAATACATAACTATGATGTTTTTAATGACACTCCACGTGTCACACCTAAAGGAGCCCTGATGTTTGAGAATCTGATTTCAACTTTATATGGGGGATTCTACAAAAACAAAGTTGTGATGATAAAACTGTTTTAAATAATATGGTTAATATCTTATCTCTTAATCAATATTCAACATGAATTAATGAAGATTTCAAACTTAGTCCAAATAGTTGGGATGGGGCTAAAAAATAATGACAATGGAAGAAAACAATGGCAAAAAAGATATTTTTTTATTATCATTATTTTAGCCACTAAATAGTTTAGCATCTCAAAACTGAAAAAATTAATTGACATTTAGATGTTATCAAAATAGAAGTTAAATAACATTTACCTCATTTTAATACACAAATATCACCCAATCTAATCGACAAAACTTGTTAATAATATGATATTTTGTAGCATATGACATTGAATCAATAAATCCCTTATAATAACTTTAAGACCATAACAATACTACAAATTAGCAAACATACAAAACACAAAGGCTCCCACAAATTGAAGNATATATGTATATATATATATATATATGTATATATATACATATTTTAATAGTTAAATTTAAGTGCATTTGAAATCAAGATTGACACTATTAAGTATCAAATTTAGAGGAAACTAGAGATCAATATTTGTGAAAATAATTAAGATAAGTAAGCTAAATGTTAGGGTTCATTTATTTTAATTAGTGAATTTATATACTCAAATTTATGTATTAAATTATTAAAAATATATTTAATTGAACAAGATTTAAGCTGTAGAAGTTTAGTTTGGAGTAAAAAGAAGAAAGTTGTAACATTAAAAGTGAGTACTCCTGCTCTTATGTTATAGTAATAATTTGTTTCTTCTTGACCAAATATATTTATTGTTATTGTTACTAGTTATATTTATCTCACAGCATATTCACGATTTATGTTCTTATTGTATTTTTATTCAAATTGTAGGAATGAGATGCATACTCAACATTATTTAAAATATCATAGATATTGAATCTTAATACTAGTATATTACTGGTATGCAAATGAGAATTAAATAATCTTCATTAGATGGTGGTTTTCATAATATGTTTGTATGTGCATCTTTGGCTATGATAGAGTTCGCCCCTTTAAAGTATTAGCGAGGGGAATGATAAATTATATGTGCATGTAAATGAAAAATGTTATTGACATTAATGTGCCTTAATTGATATAATTTTAAAAGACGCTCTTATGACAACTGATATATACATGCTATTAATATGACAAAATGCATTGAATCTTATAAATTATTGTGAAAAATCATATCTAAAAAAGTAAATTGTCTACTTCTTTCATATAGATTTATAGTGCATATGACTATCATGTATATCGTTTTTTTATTATTATTGTAGTTTAGAATTATGTGTATTCATTAGCTTTCTATAGCTTACAATTGTTTTAAACTATCTGTCAGGACCTGAACTGAGGTTTAGAATTAACTAAGACGAGAACTGACAAACGGTGAAAATTAAATTTTAGATATTCATTCTCTATAAAAAACATTAATAAATTTAAATTAAAGTAATATATTAAAATTACCTCATTACTGATTGTCCACGCCTTCTATAAATATTTTCTCTTCTATCGCTCATCTTTTAAATTTAGTGAATGATTATATTAGATGAAACATAGAGCTACTATTGAATATGACATAATTTAAATAAGGGGCATTTACATACATACGACCCAATTCAAATGTATTAACATATCTAACACCTAAACTTTAATATTTACATTGATACCACCTAAATATTTCATATCACATTAAAAATACCACCACCTTGACTTGGCAAAAGTGAAATAGACATTTGCATGTGTATATATGATGGCATATATATCCGTAAAAATTGAAGTATAGGTGTTAGATATGTAAATACATAGTAATTCAGTGGTATGTATGTAAATCTTCGTTTGAACTAAAATAAATGAGTTGGGCATGTACAAATAATAATAGAAACTGTGTCACTTAATTAACTAGATAAAATTAATATTGAAGGATTAGAAAAGTGAAGGGATGAACTATAATAATTTGGATTCTCAACAATCCATATATTATCTGTTCTAATTTAATTGCCTCGTGATTTTGTCCTCTTAATATCTTTTATTGAGAGGTTGTCCGTCCCAAGAATGCCCCATCATAAGAATACATAACTATGTTGTTTTTAATGACACTCCACATGTCACACTTAAAGGAGCCCTGATGTTTGAGAATCTGATTTCAACTTTATATGGGGGATTCTACAAAAACAAAGTTGTGATGATAAAACAGTTATAAATAATATGGTTAATATCTTATATCTTAATCAATATTCAACATGAATGAATGAAGATTTCAGACTTAGTCCAAATACTTGGGATGGGGCTAAAAAATAATGACAATGGCAGAAAACAATGGTAAAAAAGATATTTTTTTATTATCATTATTTTAGCCACTAAATAGTTTAGCATCTCAATAGTGAAAAATTTAATCGACATTTAGATGTTATCAAAATAGAAGTTAAATAACATTTATCTCATTTTAATACACAAATATCACCCAATCTAATCGACAAAACTTGTTAATAATATGATATTTTGTAGCATATGACATTGAATCAATAAATCCTTTATAATAACTTTAAGACCAAAACAATACTACAAATTAGCAAACATACAAAACACAAAGGCTCCCACAAACTGAAGAATTTGCGAAAAATAGATTCATAATGTCTAACCCCTAGCTTTGCATGACTTTTTTCACACATTGACATAGGATTATGATATCATAGATAATATATAAAAAATAACATTGAAGAAAATGGATATAAACATACCTTTCCCCCAACTCTCATCCCTTCAGTTATTGTATACATAGCCGGTGGAGGTTTCGGTGCAGCCTGAGTTGAATAGAGCCCATTGGCATTATCAATAAATTCACGCTTCCTTTCTTTTCCTGGCGGAGAACCAACCTTAAACTCGTAAGGCTAGTCAAAGAAAGTATTGATTAATAGTCTAAAATTTAAGGTAGAGAGGAAAAGAAAATGACGTTTCTAATAGCAGAAAAAAAATAGGCAGAAAATTAAATATCAGAATCAGNAACTCGTAAGGCTAGTCAAAGAAAGTATTGATTAATAGTCTAAAATTTAAGGTAGAGAGGAAAAGAAAATGAGGTTTCTAATAGCAGAAAAAAAGTTGGCAGAAAATTAAATATCAGAATGCACAAATTTTGGTTGGCATTCAATTGCAATTCCCAACCTTTTTATTTAGGAAAGAACATTTTGTATTTACCAATTAGTGAGTTACAATTACTTGCATTCCTCTTGAATAATAGTCAAGGTTTCACATAACCAGAGATGTAACATTTAAATTTTAAAAATATTACATTTTCAGGCTCCATTTGAGCAGGTCATTGTCATTAAAAGCTATTGCCAAATTATTTTAAAAAAATTATTTTTAATTCCGTTAATCGATATCATAAAATGTTTCCCTTCTAACATAATAATTTATTTAACAACTACCACAATTTAATGAATTTGGTTATAAAAAACTATTTCATCACAGTAAGTTTGAAGAAGCAACAAGAAATCTGCAGCAAACACAATCATAAATATTGTGTGAAAAACAAAATTGTAAGAAATTTGACCACAGACAAACTCTTAATAGAGCATTCCAAATTAAAATTTGATTATGAATAGTCTTTCCGAAGAGTAGGAGGCAGATTTTTGAAGCCCGTACCCAACAAATGTAGGATATGACGAGGGATTATCATACATAGCCTTATCATTTATTAAAAAAAATTGTTTCCATAATTTGAACTTAGAATTTCTTTAATGCAATCTTTTTAATGCATAAAAGACAACTTACTACTACCCCGTTCCTGCCATATACTCGAGAAATATTAACACCGAATATTGATTCTTGTCTTAAGAATGCTTCAAGCATTTGAAGAAATCTAGCATCAGAATAAGCTTCTTTGAGCAAGATTGCAAATGGTCCCAAAATTTTGGAAAAAGAGTCAAGTACAAACATAAATATCAAGAAAAGTAACAAAATTACAATAAAACACTATTCCTAAAAATATATCAAGGAATACTTAAAATAAATGAAGGCCCGCGTGTTCCTAGAGCCATATTTCTTGGCACTTCAAGAAATAACTTTCGATAATAATATTGCACAGAG
>JXCR01128472.1:166272-185713 GCA_002079205.1 Phalaenopsis hybrid cultivar | reverse complement strand
TATTATTATTATTAATTTATTATATATTATAATTTATAAAATTTAATGTTTTAAAATATCATAAATTTTTTATATATAATTATTTTAAATTATTTTATATTTCGAACAATAACGATTCGAACACGAACGAACGCATCACTGTTCGTGTTTAGTTCGTTTAACTAACCGAACGAAAAAAATTTGTTCACGTTCGTCTCGTTTACTTATCGAACGAATCGAACACAAACTCCTTGACGAACTGAACACGAACTGTTCGCGAACAACGAGCTTTTTTTACAGCCCTAGTTCTACATAAGCTAAAATCTCTTCTTAGCACCACCTTTCTACTTTCTACTTGGAACTCCATCGTCAGATATTTCAAGTCCATCATCTCCCCAAGCGTATGCATGCATTTCATCCTCATAATCACATAAGTACTGTCCAATTCCAAGGGAAGGAACACCTCTTTCATATATAGGCCATGTGACCCCAAAGTTCCGACATTTCTTCCCCATCCCCATCCCCATCCCCATCCCCATCCCCATCCCCATCCTCATCCAGACCCCAAAGTTCCCCGTATTTACCAGCTCCATCCCTAGCTGATCCACTACTTAATTTGAGATGAAATTACATGTGGCCTTACCATCCATCAACGCCACAATCGACTATTCCCCAATTTGTCCCCTCACCTCATAGTGTGATTTAGAGTAAGTCCCACTACTGACTTGAGGGACACCTCTGCTGCATTCTAGTGTAAGTGTTCTTCTTCCTCATCGCGTCTTCCTTCGACTCTTCACTATCTGTCTCTTCCCTTCATTAAACTAAAATGACTTGGAGCATGCGCTCCTTGCAATGATAGTCTGGGGCATACTTCTCGTTACATCAAAAATATAATAATTTTGTTATTTTGTCATTCATCTATGCCTCGGTGAGGTGCTTGAAATTGACCCTAGGATGGGTCCCTGCATTCCTCTCCATTGTCACCTCTTTCTGAAATGACATGTTGTGGGTCTTTGATGTCATGGCCATCGAGACACTTCTAGAATCCTCTGTGGTGCTACCTATGTTGGTTTTCTTCACCTGTTTTTTGTTTTCCACCATCTGGGCGAGCTCCATCATCTCCCTCAATCTCCACAGTCTCAATTGTCGGAGGGCTACTCAAATGTTGTTGGGCTTTAGGCTCTTTAAGAAGTTCTTCTCTAGGACTGCTGCAGAAATGCCCCTAAGCTGCCCAATAATAACTTGAAAATCTTCCTGTATTTTGTGGTCTTCCTCGCCTTAATCAAAGTGTAGAATTGCTCGTGTAGCTCTCATTCTCTAATGACTTGGAAACATTCCAACAAGAATCCTTGATCACCTCCCACAACTGGATTGGGTACCTCATCTCGATCCGCCGAAACCATGCTAGGGACTTTCCTTCTACTGCGATGAACTTTTCTTCTGCAGTTAACCCATTTACTACAAAGTATCGTTCCACCTTGTACAATCACCCATGTGCATCTTGACCTTCGAAGATTGACGTCATCAATTTCCTCACCCTCGCGTCGCCACCCCAACTTCCTTTCCCTCCACATTTTTCCCCATATATCTAGGGTGAAACTCCTCCTTCAGTCATATTTATACCCTGCTCCTGCTTCTCTCATTCGTTCTTCGTGCTCCTCAATGCCCTTTGCATAATCCCCTCCAATTTTTTGCCCACTCCCTTCCATCGAAAGTTTTTAATCAATCCCTTCTTGGAGTCATAGGGGGAAACCTTGATGCTTCGTGGTCCTCCAGTTTGATCTCCTGCACTTTCAATTTGGCCAAGGATTCTCTGATTAACTCTTGGCTAGATTTGTAATTTGACTTATTGACAAGGTCTTGGATTGTATCTCGATGAGTATTTTTATCATTTTCTTAAGACTTTCGAATCGATTATCCATTCAGTTCTCTGTGGAGAAAAATCTTTTGAGTCGGCCCTTCATTTGGTTTTACATAAAATTAGCCCTATGGCGGAGAACCTCTCTTTCATCCCCGATTTGATTTGGCAACACATCCAACTTCTTTGCAGTCATTGCTGCAAAATCTTGCTCTGATACCAATTTGATGTGATATGGAACCAAAAATAGTGAACGAACAACAAATAAATTACAATAGAGAGGTGGGGAAACTCAAACGAGGTCTAATTTTACTAATACCAATGAAACAAAATAATATACAACATTAATCTACTGTTTGAGAGGTAGATCGTCTCTCTACAAACTTTAGACGCTGCCAGGAACACCATGAGAAAAGAAAAACTCAGCAAATCAAAACATAAAACAAATACTGCCCAATTAGCCCTCATAAATACTTTCCAAAAACTATTCAAACTTTTTCCCCAAAATTCTTCTTCATTTCCCTCCTCCTGTACCTAATTTGCTACTATG
Source organism: Phalaenopsis hybrid cultivar (assembly GCA_002079205.1). Classification (NCBI taxonomy): domain Eukaryota; kingdom Viridiplantae; phylum Streptophyta; class Magnoliopsida; order Asparagales; family Orchidaceae; genus Phalaenopsis; species Phalaenopsis hybrid cultivar. The sequence continues at coordinate 183,326 of JXCR01128472.1, read as the reverse complement.
TGTGCCCCACCCGAAACTGAAACTGCCCCCGTAGGCTTGGCCAGGCTGGTTGGTCAGGTCTGTCTAGACTGATCCTGGACCAGCATCTCGTCTGGGGGACTGTCCTGCGCGTCGGCTCTCCGTTCTGCAAGAGCAGGCGTCCCTTCAGCTCTCCCTTATGCAGGAGCAGGCGTGTCACATTATTAATATAGCTTTATAAGGAAGGTTTTGACATATCACAACGACAACAAAATATGAGTGAAGAGACGAGTTTTAGGTTCTTATTGGAGTGATGTCTTTTAAATTATCAAAATAGAGTGGATGATGTTAATTTTGGTTCCATTAAAAGTAGAAAAATTTGTCTGTAGTCGTGAAAACTTTTATTTTGACTCATGCACTAGAGAAATGAAGAAAGTAATGCCTATAACAAGAATGTCTGTCTTTGTAGCAATTGATTGTGTTTTGTTTGTTTTTGTCATGAATAAAGTGATATCCTTATCCTTATCTCTAATTTTTTATCAAGATAAATCCTTGATATATTTCTCTCTTCAAGCTTGATGAAATATTTGGTTTCTATGCACCATAGATATGGGTGAATCTCCTTGAACCACCAATACTTATGTTGTGTTTCTTCTCTCATCATTTTTTAATTTTTGGCTTAATTTTTTATTATTGTCTTAAAACTAGCATCAGAGCTTTGGTGAAGCTGCGCTGACATCGGACAATGTAAGATATAAATATTAAGATTGATAAATTTAATGGCCATGACTTTGAATATTCGAAGTTGAAGATTATCTTCATTAAAAAAAAATTGTTTGCCTTTGAAGGGATCAAAGCTTTCTGTTATTGATCAAGATAAGTGATATAGACAAGCATACTCTAGTAGCTATCTGTCTTTCTCTGACTAAAACTTCTTATGCTTAATTCCATGATATTTGAAGGAGTCTTTGTTATTGAGTACATCAGTTAGTTTTTAGCTCTACCAAATGTCAGTTGAGCTTTGTGGTTTTCAATTTTGATGACGGAATTTGTGCCTTCATCTGTTTTGTCATCACCTAAAAGTTGGAATGGTGTTGTAACGCCTGCCAACAGCTCTTATGAATCAAATAAAATTGAACCAAAATGATGTCAAAGACCTCATTGTCAGTGATGACATTTGATGATGCGAGATGGTGAAATTCCTTCAACTCATGCATTAAATGTTATTAATAGGGAAATATCTTTAAATAAAAACAAATCACGAACACAAAAAGTTGCATACTTCATAATAGAAGGAAATCTTGAAATAGCCAAGATAGATATTGATATTGTCTAAATACTTAAGAGACATGATAGATTCGGTGTTGCTATAAAAGTTGTTTAAGATGCATTGATACTAAGTACTCATAGTCCAATGGGATCATAAATGTTATACTTTTGGTTCATTTCTCTATTTTGCTTCTCACAGCAAACTAATGCTAAATTGTTGAGTATGAAATTAAGTTGAATAATTTCTTTTTATTGATGAACCCTTAAATACTATAGTCGTATGGTATACATGATACTTATACTTGTAAATAGAGTTACGTGAAAAGCTGAACAAGGTTAGGCGTGTTCTTGTTCTGAGGAGGAACCAAATTTTTTTAGGATAACTCTAAACAAAAGGATTTAATGCATATTCAATATTGATGCTTGGAAGGTGACCTAATGAGCTATAATGATTGCCCAATAAAATATAACAACCTCTAACAGAATGATGCAATGTAACATTCAGTGTTGATGTCCGGAATATGACTTGGATAATAACTCCAGAAAATAAGTCTAATGCACTCTACACTTTTATAAGCATATGAGCAATGGGAGTTGCACAATGTTTAAATATAAAGATTTATTCAGCATCAATGTTCTAGCTTTATGAGTGAGAAAGGCCTACAAATTTTTTATTTTTATGATAAATATCAAAGCATGAAATATATTGAATCTAGCATTTATAAAGACTACATTCTAGGAAATCAAAGAAGGGTTGATTTCGTAACAAGAAAAATGAAATAAAAAAGAAGAGCAAAGTTGGAATTTAAGAGGTTCAACATATTCTGTCACCTTGACAAACAATTGCACTTGGAAGGTATCGGTTTAATTTATAACAAAAGTTGATCTAAGGTTGATGCAGGGCGTCTTGCCTCAAATAAGACAGAGTCACAAAATAGCCGCAAGAAGACCGGTTTGGTTCAAGCCTGGCGGTGACTGACCGGTTATTCCAAGCTTGGAGTTCCTTCCTATTTTGGGGCAGGGCCTACTCCTCTCTACCCTAGGATTATATATTTGTTATTTCTGCATTTTTAGATACGTTTTTCATATGTTTATGCTCAGGACATCTGTTAACTTTCGTTGTTTCCCTGCTAAGACTGTATCTAAAGCTGAGGAGGTGTTTTGGCTATAACTCATATGAGGTTGTGACCGTTTTTCAAGTATCAAAGGGTGTTTTGACTGTAGTTCGATCCCACAGGTATATTTATCCTCACTTTCATCTCTCCCTCAAACTTTCTTTCGCCTCTGTCCTGAGCATTTTTGCTTCCTTCACCGAAAATAGCCTCTTTATTGTTTTCTCTATAACCCACAATCCCCTACCACCTTCGTTCCCCTCCCCTTACCTTCCCAACCATCCTTACAGCTACCCCAGCATGCTCTTCAAATACTAGACAACCCTACACTCCTACTCCCCTTGCTGTCGCCACATTCCCGCTTCACTTTTGGGTTCGCCGACGATGTCCTGCCATAGGTCAACTCCTTCTAGTTGCCTCTCGACCACCCAACCAATGTACCTTGCAGTTTTCTCCTTGAACTGAAGCCACCACCTCCAAACCTTGCCCTAGTGGGGTATGTGTTTTTCCATTTTAAAGTTTCTTTGATTGTAACCCTATTTGCTTTTGAGTAATTATTTTTGTTTTCTCTATCGTGGTTTGAGTTAATTCTAGTATCACTTTGTATCAGAGTTAGTTTAACTCTGGTCCTACTATAGGATTTCTGCCATCTCCACTCAACCCCCATACAACGACCAAAATTTTTTTTGTTCTTCATGCAAATACCCTCTCACTCTCACAAACCGAAACCCTAACCATGCCACCAAGGAGACACATGTTGGAACTTACCTGAGAAGAGTTATAGCGAGAGATTCATCGACTTCAGCAGAGGCTTGCAGAAATTGATGACGGAACTCAAGAGAAATTACCCTCTATTGAGATGCCGAGAGTTGAAGAGGAGAAATAGACGAGAATTTGAACCCCTTTCATGGCGTGGACTTTAGTGATGAGGAGGATAGATCATGATGCATTTGAATTCATCTATCAAAGGAGGCCAAGATGAGACAATGTTTGGAGGACAGGGAGTTTAGAGTGCAAGTGAATCTACTGAAGTTCGAAAGAGTGATGAATCCAGATGATTTTATCGAATGGTTATAGTTAGTTGAAAGAATCTTCGAGTATTAAGAGGTGCCAAAAGACAAGTGGGTGAAACTATTGGAGTAGAGACCATTTGATAAAATCATCTGGATCTTGATGAGAAGAAGAAACCACGGTGCTTCTGAATTCATTATTAGAGGAGTTCGAGAGGAGGCAATATATGGAGGATAGAGATTTTAGATTGCAAGTGGATCTACTGAAGTTTGGAGGGATGGATCCCGATGATTTTATCAAATGGTTGTAGTCAGTTGAGAGAATTTTCGAGTATAAAGAGGAGTCACAAGACAAGATGGTGAGACTCATGGCTATCAAATTGAAAAAAGCTCTTATTTGTGGTGGAAAAATTTGCTGAGATAAAGAAGAGACGTGACAAGATTAGCATATGCACAGAGGAAATACTTGCGTCCTCACTACCGTCAGGATATGTTTTTGAGGCTCAATCACCTACAACAGAGGGACCTATTAATGGAGGAGTTCACAATACAATTTGAGCAATTTCACATAAAATGTTAGTTGGTCGAGCAAGAGGAGCATAGAATAATCAGATATTTGGGAGGTATGAAGCCAACTATCAGTAATGTTTGTTCAACTGCAACCCTATTGATCACTATGAAATGTTCAAACTTTAGCATTGAAGGTGGAGGGACATTAGAAGTAAAGCATATAACTGCCAGATCTCAAGAGGAGCATCCCTCAGGGATTGGAAGAGACTAGTCAGAAGTAGGATAGAACCACCCCGAGTGAGAAGAAGGCTGAGAAGAGTAACACACCTACTACAGACCTTGTTAGAAAAAACTACAAATGTCTTGGATTTTTGCACATCGCTTCCAATTACTCAACGAGTTGAGTGACTTCCTTCATTGAGCAGGGTGTTTTGGAGGAAGCTAGCAACAAAGAAGCAGCTGAAGAAAAGGGTGAGGAGCACCTACTTGAACCGGATGAGGGTGAGAGGCTTGTGATTCGACGTCTTCTACAGACTAAGTCCAAGAGTCATCAGCAGTGGCTTCTCCATAATGTATTCTACAACCGTTGCACTGTAAAGAAAATAGTATGCAGTCTCATCATTGTTAGGAGCTGCAATAATGTGGTATCTACACAGTTGGTGAATAAATTGTGTCTCACGACTCAGAGACATTCGCGACCGTATTCCCTTATGTGGTTGAAAAAGGAGAATTGGGTCAATTTTGATTGGTGTCTCGTGTAGTTTGCGATTGGGAACTAGCTACAGAATCAGATATGGTGTGACGGTGCCAATGGTTGTTTGTCACCTTTTGTTGGGAAGACTATGACAGTTTGATTGCCAAATGCTACATGACAAGTTCAGGAACATACTCCATCAAAGATGAAAAACACATAATTCTTTTACCTTATGTGGAATTTGAGATGACAGGTGCCCTTGCCAGCAAAAAAGCATCAGTAGGATCAATTTTGGTATTGATAGAGGACGGTGAGTCAAAAGAGCTAGTTTTAGACAACGGACAACGATTACAAAGAGAGTTTTAGGGCATTATGTTTGATATCTTACCACCATGGTCGCTGCCGTTCAAGGAGACTCAGGCTACCCTCACTTCAGAGCATGTTGAGCTAACATTAGGTTATTTTGGTAGGACCCGATGATATAAACATGACATACCGACCCTGCTCAATTCAGTAGTGAGCTCCTAGTAGATTCGACCGATATGGATCGATGCTTGCAAATGGAGAAAGCTCCTCAAGTGTTTTGGGAGGCAGTGCAGTCGCCAGTAGGAACCAGGTGCTTCTTGGGCCATAGTCGAAGTGCCTTCAACCCCTGGAGGATACAAAATTTCGTCATCTTCAACGGAGTTGACCTGATGTCATACTAAAAGGAGAGAGAAGTTTCAATTGATGAGGACCAAATTCCCCTAACTCTAGGGGACTGACGCAGGGCGTCTTGCCCCTAAAGCAAAAGAGTTACGAAATACTGGCAGGAGGACCGGTTCTGTCCCGACCAGTCCATCCAAGCTTGGAGTTCCCTTCTCTGTGGAGCGGGGCCCACTCCTCTTTAACTTAGGATTATATATTTGTTATTTATTTGTGTTTAGATTAGTTTTTCATATGTTTCGGTTCATTGACAGCTGTCGGCTTACGGTGTTTTCTTACTAGGGATGTTTCCGGTGTTTTCTTACTAGGGATGTTTCCGGTGTTTTCTTACTAGGGATGTTTCCGGTGTTTTAACTAATAGAATTGTAGATAAAATTATAGCCCTAAAGATTGTTGTTGATAGTAAAATTTTTAATGTTATAAGTACTTATGCTCCTCATGTAGGTTTAGATATATGCTAAAAAAAATTATGGAATGTCTTAAAAGAATTAATACCATTGATACATTTTGAAGAAATAATTTTTATTGGAGGGGATTAAATGGACATGTTGATAGAGTGATAGAAGGTTTTAGAAAGATTTATGGTGGCTGTGATTTTGGAGTGTTAATGAAGAAGATAAAATATATTAGATTTCGCTTTAGATTTTGTTTTGTTATTGTTAATATTTTATTTATGAAAATTGATGAGCATATTATTATTTATATGAATGAATTCAATAAAACACAAACTGATTATTTTCTTAGGAGAAAAGGAGATTGTCGAGAATATAAAGAGTATAAGTTCTTTCATAGTAAAAATTTAAGGACCAAACATCGATTATTAGTTCTGGATTTTAAGATGAGAAGTTGGAAGATAAAAAAATATAATGAAATATTGTTATAGAATTAGATAGAGACATCTAAAAGACACATAAAATTAATTTTTTGAGCATACTTCAAGATTTCAATATTTTTTATGTTATTGAAAAAGTAAATTTTATGTGAAATAAAGTAACAAATATTATTAAATAAGTGACAAAAGTTATAATTGAGATATCAAAAGAAAAAATTTTATAAATAAAAATAGTTGGTGGTAGAATAATAATGCGCAACAAAAGATAAAATACAAGATGTGTTATAAAAACATGTTTAAATGTAAAGACTAAGATAACTGAGAAAAATATAAGGTGACCCGTAAAGAGTATAAGAAAAAGTTTTGTTGTTAAAAATTATGCTTTTAGTGATATTTATAATAGACTAGATACTGAAGATGGTAAAAATATATTTATAAACTAGCGAAACAAAGAGAAAAGAAAGGTAACTATTTAATTTAAGTAAAGTGTATTAAAGATGAAAATCCAAAAGTGCTTTTATTAGATGAAGATATTCAACATATGTGTGTGAGCTATTTTGATAAATTTTTAAATGAAATTTCTGAAAATACGATTGACTTTGGTTACCTTAATAATGTTAATAATAATAAAACATTTTATTTGTACCTTCTCATTAGTAAAAAAGAAGAATATGAGACTTTAAATAAAATCAATGGTGGAAAATCAGTAGGACCTGATGATATCTCTATTGAAGTATGAAAATATTTAGAAGATTTGGGGGTTTCTTGGCTTACTAAACTTTTTAATATTATTTTAAAAACTAAAAAGATGTCTGAGGAGTGGAGGAAGAATATTTTAGTCCCTATTTTTGAAAATAAAGAGCATATACAGGAGTGTGCAAATTTTAAAGGAATAAAGTTGATGTGTCATACCTTAAAATTATGAGAGAGGATAAATGAACATGGGTTAACACGTGATTCGAAGATTTCTCATAATTAGTTTGGATTTATGTGGAGCAGGTCTACTATAGAAGCTATATATTTATTGAGAGGTTTGATGGAGGATCTCATAGAGATTTAGGAGGATCTACTTATGATTTTTATTGATTTAGAAAAAGCTTACGATAAGGCTCCAAGATAAGTTTTCTTGAGAGTTCTAGAGAAGTAAGGTGTTGATATGATTTATATTCATGTCATTAAAGATATGTATACTACAGCTATTACTTGTGTTCCAACAGACGAAGAATTTACCAAGTATTTTCTCATTTCAGTTGGATTACAACAGGGATTGACTTTTAGCCCTTATCTTGTTGCTTTAGTTATGGATGCTCTTATTGGACATTTAAAGGAGGATTTACCTTGGTGTATGCTTTTCGCTGATGATATCTTTCTTGTGGATATGATTAGAGAAAAATTTTAGGGAAGCCTTGAATTATGGAGGTTATATTGGAGTCTGAAGGCCTTCTTTTGAGTAGATCTAAAATTGAATGCATGAAAAGTAATTTTAGTAGTAGTGGTTCTAGTGACAGAGTTATAACTATGGATGATCAAATCATTAAAAGATTTGATTGTTTTAGATATCTTGGGTCTATAGTTCAAAGTGATGGGGATGTTACTAGTAGAATTCGAGTTGGTTGGTTGAAGTGGAGGAATGCATCGTGCCTATTGTGTGATAGAAAATACCACTCGAATTGAAAGGAAAATTTTAGTAGATATTGGTGAGACCTGTAATTTTCTATGGCACAGAATGTTGGCCTTTAAAAGAGAAGCATAAAACAAAGTTAAGTGTTGGAGAGATGAGAATACTTAGGTGGATGAATGACTTGACACTTAGATACAAAATGCGAAATGAATATATCCATGATGGGTTGGTATTAGCTCCAGTGGCAGACAAGGTTAGAGAGTATCATTTTTAGATGGTTTGGTCACATTAAACGCCGACCATCTGGTGATTCTATTAGGAGAGTAGATGATTTAAATTCGACTTATGTTAAGAAAGACAGAGGTAGACCTAAAACAAATTGGGCAAATTGTATAAAAAATGATCTTAATCTATGATAATTAAATGAAAATATGATAATAGGATGCAATGGAGGAAAATTATTCATTTAGCCGACCCCACTTTGTGGGATAAAAGTTTGTTGTTGTATTGTGGTTTGGTTCTGATATCAAATGGGCTTATTATTATTGTAGGTTGGACAAAGAAGTTGAAAATTAAACTCGTGCAAAAATGAAATGTATATAATTCAACCATAGTTGAGAGTATGAACATAAAGCTAACAAATTATTGCTCTCCTAATGCGTTCACAAAAAATATGAATAAAGTATGAATAAATTTTGAATAAAAGAGATAGGAGTATGAGACTAAATGTAGGAATTTTACGTGATAAACACATAACATACCTCATCAATTAATGATAAACACAAGAAACCTCATCAATCAAACATAGCTTTTGATTTTGGGCTCTGTGAATATATATAGACCAAAAAAGGAGGTATGCATTGTATATTTAGAAGCTTTTATGGCATATAGATGATTGATCATAATGCAAGGGAAAAGCTTGATTCAAAATTAATAATGAAGTGTGTTGTGCAATAAACATTTGTCGATATATGCTCAACATGTGTTGAACACGTTATGTTTGTGTTCGATTTAAAAAAAAAGAAAAAAATTAACAGGCATGTGTCCGACACGCGTTATATGTAATAAATTTTAGTTTTAAAATTATTTCAAGAAAATAACTTATGTTAAGTTGTCACCTTTCTCTTTGATAACTTAATAGCTACTTAAGGTTGATTTTATTTTTCTTATTCTAGTTTAATTTTTATGAACTTTTTACTATGTTTTTTCTTATAAAAGAATCATTCATTTCAATTTCAAGTTAACAATCTATAATATCATGTGACTATTTATTTTAACTGATTTCAAATATTTAATAAATATATNATATATATATATATATATATATATATATATATATATATATATGGCTAATTAAATGAATTCATTATTATATGAATTTATTTCATATTGATTTAATTTTGTAATTAATATACAATATTTTTTATATTCAACATATATATTGCCGAAGAAATTTGACATGAATGATCCGTGGGTAGCAAGGTTGATTCTCAGAAGAGAAAGAAAAATGTTAAATCTATTTCCAATCCATAATAATCTCAGTGCTTGGCAATGTACTGGATAGTTTAAGATGTAAAAACTAAAGACAACGAAGATAACATTTGTAAGCAAGATCAAGTGCTTAGAAGAGTAGGCACCATAGATAGTTGGAGGGAATGACCTTATGTGTGAAGTTCCCTCGCATCAATTTGTCTCATCGATTTATTCAATTGTTTGCACATATTACAAATATAGTTGAATTTTTTAGTTGGTTTATAACAAATCCAGCAAAACAAATATTTGATGGCTATAAAGCGGATCATGCAGGAATTGGAAGTTACAATTAATCACTCGTTGGTATTTAAAAAAGCTTTCTTGAAATTATAAAGATATAACATGGATCTTGAAGATAACTAGATGCACAAAGATAATTGAATACATCACGTTATGTGAAGCTGTCATTTGTCAGGTACCATAAATATAAAAAATTTCACTAACTGACACTAATATTCAACTGACAATTACGCTAGTAAGGAGATGATTTGACTGAAAGGCTTCTTAGAAGACTTCAACCGATAAAAAAGATCTCTTTTTAGTCAAAATGCTGCTCATGGAAAAGAATTTTATCTACAATTAAAATACTAGCATATACTTGGCTTGTTTCAAAAGCTAACATCTTAGAGCTCACCATAAGCTCACAAAAACGAAACCCCATCAATAAACTGAGGTTTTCTTGCATCAGAAATTATGTTCACCAGTAAGAGATTTTTGAAATCATGGAGTTAAATTTTCAAACGATAAAATCTTCAGGCGATATGGTATAATATCCTATTTAAATGCAAAAATTCGATTAATCTATTAATTCATATTGATTGTCGCACAAGTTGTTCGGCTACTTTTGCAAATTTTGTTTTGAGAAACATTCATGGAAGATTAACTAAATAGTGTAGCTGGAGAAAAGCAATTCATTCTTGTTGAAACTGTTTGTTTAATCTATTAGAAGCTCTAGCCATTCAACTATTACGCATTCACCGTCTTCTATTACAGGAACCGCTTCACCCATTAATTTTAGGCGGCGATCACTCCATTTCATATCCTGTTGTAAGAGCAGTGTCAGAAAAGCTTGGGGGACCGATAGACATTCTTCATCTCGATGCCCATCCTGATATATACGATGCATTTGAAGGCAATATATACTCCCATGCTTCTTCTTTTGCACGAATAATGGAAGGAGGTCATGCTCGTCGACTATTACAGGTTATGGTCTCAATTTGCTTTATTAAACAACATTCTTTTTTATTTTCTCTAATCTTTTTGAGGGAAGATGCTGATATAAAATGGTTTAAATTATTTAATTCTGTATTGATATTCTATTCATGGTCCTTCCTGCAAAATTATCTGTCTGAAAATGTGTATGAACATCACTAGAATTGTTAGCATTATTTGCTAAAATTTTTGTTGGTGACATCATGTTGGAAAATTTTCATGCTGTGGTATATATGGTGATTTTCATGGTTTTTAATCATCTTTTTTGTTATGATTAAAATCAAAATAAACTATGTACTTATATGGTGATTTGATGGTTTTAAATTAAAATAACCTATGTACTTATACCAATTGATTCTTAGATGGCTTCATGTGCAATGAAAAAGATCAGTTTGATAATGTTAATTTGTTAATTCAACATAAATATGATAGATAAAATGCATTGCTTTTAATCAGTAATAGAATGTTCAGCAGAAAAAAATATTCTAGAAAAAATTATATAGGGAAGCACTTGCAGAATTCTGTTTTCAAATTGAAATGAAACTTCTACCACTTTCAAAACATCAATTTAATTCTCGCATTTTTTGTCGTACAGGTTGGACTCAGATCTATTACCGCCGAAGGTCGGGAGCAAGGACGAAGATTTGGCGTGGAGCAGTACGAAATGCGCACATTTTCAAGGGACCGAGAAGTGTTGGAGAACCTGGTATGATTTACAGTCTGCATATCTTGGTTTCTTTACACATATCACACTAAACTATTGATAATTTGTATTACAAATTGTGCAGAAACTGGGTGAAGGTGTAAAAGGGGTTTATATCTCTGTGGATGTGGACTGCCTTGATCCAGCATTTGCTCCAGGTGTTTCTCATATAGAGCCAGGAGGCTTGTCGTTTCGTGATGTGCTCAATATCCTTCACAATCTGCAGGCTAATGTTGTGGCTGCTGATGTTGTAGAATTCAATCCGCAGCGTGATACTGTTGATGGGATGACTGCTATGGTGGCCGCTAAGTTGGTGAGGGAGCTCACTGCTAAGATTTCTAACTAGACTCTGCAATTCTATGTATATTTGATTTATTGAACTACACATAGAATTAAAGGCTTTGTTTTGTTTTTGAGATACAATTCCTGAATCAGTTCAGCATAGAGTAAATTGTCAGAATAGCCCTCATGATTATTTATAATGAGTCAGTTTAGTTCTGGAGTCCATAAAAATATCAAATTGGCCCCTATAATTTTGAATGGGGGGCTATTTAAACCAATATTGAAAGAGTATGGGAATTAAATTGACATATTTCTGGTTCAGTGTATGTTAAAAGTGAATCAAAATTTATGTAGAAAGAATGGTTATGTGCAGGTGGGGACTGTAGCTTTTTCTGTGTGATATGCTGTTTCAGCAAATTGGCTGAACAATTGCATGTGCATGTTGCAGCAACGATTCTAACTGCAACGAGGGCTCGTACTATTGCCTTTCTAGTGTTTTAACGTTCGTCAGGACTCTTAATATCGTGAGGGTAGTTTTTACGTTGAATTACATATATATTTATGAAGTCTTTAAAAAGAATTTATTTTAAGCTTAATAAAATGAAAATGATTTTTATGATATTTTATTACATTAATTATATCGGTGACGCGGCACTGTTATATAAGACAACAGGCACCGTTGGTCAGACTCATAAAAAGTAGCCAAGCCTGAACTATAAATTTTGTCACCTTACCTATGAATTAAAGTGCATATGTCAATACATATCAATGCTCTTGTTTTAAAATTAAAAAACAATGACGTATGGATGGATGGATGCATATTTCAATACATATCAATGCTCTTGTCTTAATGGATGGATGGATGGATGGATGGATGCATGGATGCATATTTCAATACATATCAATGCTCTTGTTTTAATGGATGGATGGATGCATATAAAAAATAACTACACAAATCTCAAAAAGAACGAACAACCAAGATGAAATGACCTCCTTATAAGAAAACAATCAAATGACAATTCAAGACCGAGCATGAAACTGCATCTCAAAACATAAGATATGTTTAAACTCCGGAGATATTTCTCTACTGGATAGCAACAAAATATGCTAAAAGTGAGGTGTGAATCATCCTGACAAAGACTCTCATTGTATGACTCACATGGGCTGCGAGAAGATTCACTTAAAATCTTGTATGATTGAGAGATCCAGTCGAGGCAACGAACTAACCAAACATGTGAGACACGAGCTCCGTAAGAATTGAGCCGAACAGAAAATGAGTCACAACTCATTGCAAAAAAAGCTAGTTGATCACATTCGACCGACTCACCAACCCCGTGTCCAAATCGAACGATCACCTCACAACCAACCGCTCTGGTCGACCATGCCAAAAGACAACGAGATCATCATATGAGTGAACACCTCGACTGAAAAGCACAAACTCCAGAGGGCACAAATGTCATTCGGTCGATCACCTCAGTTCGTTGACGCCAACCAACTATTTACCGCTAATGTTGAAATTCAAATTGTAATACAAATATGACTTAAAATCTATACAATCAATTAGAGCATTAATAGCAATAAGAAACAATTTCCATGATTGTTCCCACCTTTTGTTAATTGTATAAAAAGCATGTTTTTGTAGGTACGGGACAAAATACAAATAAAGGAACTTTCCCCTTGATTCTCTCTACAAAGATTCCAAACTTATTCTACTCTCTTTTTCTTTTCTCCTTCAATCTGCTATAACTANCATGTTGCAGCAACGATTCTAACTGCAACGAGGGCTCGTACTATTGCCTTTCTAGTGTTTTAACGTTCGTCAAGACTGTTAATATCGTGAGGGTAGTTTTTAAGTTGAATTACATATATATTTATGAAGTTTTTTAAAAAAAGTTATTGTAAGCTTAATAAAATGAAAATGATTTTTATGATATTTTAGTACATTAATTATATCAGTGACGCGGCACTGTTATATAAGACAACAGGCACCGTTGGTCAGACTCATAAAAAGTAGCCAAGCCTGAACTATAATTTTTGTCAATTACCTATGAATTAAAGTGCATATGTCAATACATATCAATGCTGTTGTTTTAAAATAAAAAACATTGACGTATGGATGGATGGATGGATGGATGGATGGATGGATGGATGGATTATGAATTAAAGTGCATATTTCAATACATATCAATGCTCTTGTTTTAAAATTAAAAAACAATGACGTATGGATGGATGGATGCATATTTCAATACATATCAATGCTCGTCTTAATGGATGGATGGATGGATGGATGGATGGATGGATATATGGATGCATATTTCAATACATATCAATGCTCTTGTTTTAATGGATGGATGGATGTATATCAAAAATAACTACAAAAAGCTAAAAAAGACCGAACAATCAAGATGAAATGACCTCCTTATAAGAAAACAATCAACTGACGATTCAAGACCGAGTATGAAACCGCATCTCAAAACATAAGATAGGTTTAAACTCCGGAGATATTTCTCTATTGGATAGCAACAAAATATGCTAAAAGTGAGGGGTGAATTATTTTGACAAAGACTCTCATTGTATAACTCACATGGGCTGCGAGAAGATTCACTTAAAACCTTGTATGATTGAGAGATCCAGTCGAGGCAACGAACTAACCAAACATGCGAGACACGAGCTCCGTAAGAATTGAGCCGAACAGAAAATGAGTCACAACTCATTGCAAAAAAAGCTAGTTGATCACATTCGACCGACTCACCAACCCCGTGTCCAGATCGAACGATCATCTCACAACCAACCGCTCTGGTCGACCATGCCAAAAGACAACAAGATCATTATATGAGTGAACACCTCGACTGAAAAGCACAAACTCCAGAGGGCACAAATGTCATTCGGTCGATCACCTCAGTTCGTTGACGCCAACCAACTATTTACCGCCAATGTTGAAATTCAAATTGTAATACTAATATGACTTAAAATCTATACAATCAATTAAAGCATTAATAACAATAAGAAACAATTTCCATGATTGTTCCCACCTTTTGTTAATTGTATAAAAAGCATGTCTTTGTAAGTACGGGACAAAATACAAATAAAGGAACTTTCCCCTCGATTCTCTCTACAAAGATTCTAAACTTATTCTACTCTATCTTTCTTCTCTCCTTCAACTGTTATAACTATCGGAAGCTTGATTTACAATGGACAAACATATATGTATGTATGTATATATACATATTATATGTAATGGATGTCACTTGTAAATAATCAGCAACCTATGTCGTGCATTTTAAATTTTGGACAAAAAATAATGAAAAACAAATATTTCTTGTTGCCAAATAATGGGAGCAGTCTAGTTAGAGTCTTATAGATTCACTTACATCACGTCACAAGCTGCTGCGGTATGTGTGTGGTTCAAGCACCTTTTGTAAATACAATTATTATTAAACAGCATTGCTATATTCTTCTCAATGATGCCCCCATTAGAATTATTAATAATTTGGATCATTGATGAGTCTATTTCGTGGCCATTATTTACAGGATTCCTTTCATGTTATCTTTCTAGATCCTTTTTTTGTAATGTTTTTCATAAATTGTANTATATATATATATATATATATATATATATATACCTAAATCAAATCTATCTAAATAAGATCTCAATATGTAGAGACAGAACCAGGTTATGTTAAGCGTGGACAATTGTGTACCCTGAAATTTGAGATTTTAGTTACATAAGTAATAAAAATTAATATTTTTTTCTTACATAGTACAAATAATTAAGTAATTTTGTCCCAAGTAGGCATATATTTTGCTGAAAATTACAAAAAAAAAAAAATATTTAAATTTTAAATTTTGCATGCATGCCACCATATGCATTTAAATAATGGTATTTTTATGTGATATGATATAATTGAATGGCATAAATATAAAAAATAAAGTGCAAGTGTCACANGCATGTGCATGTTGCAGCAACGATTCTAACTGCAACGAGGGCTCGTACTATTGCCTTTCTAGTGTTTTAACGGTCGTCAAGACTGTTAATATTGTGAGGGTAGTTTTTAAGTTGAATTACATATATATTTATGAAGTCTTTAAAAAAAAATTATTGTAAGCTTATTAAAATGAAAATGATTTTTATGATATTTTATTACATTAATTGTATCAGTGATGCGGCACTGTTATATAAGACAACAGGCACCGTTGGTCAGACTCATAAAAAGTAGCCAAGCCTGAACTATAAATTTTGTCACCTTACCTATGAATTAAAGTGCATATGTCAATACATATCAATGCTCTTGTTTTAAAATTAAAAAACAATGACGTATGGATGGATGGATGCATATTTCAATACATATCAATGCTCTTGTCTTAATGGATGGATGGATGGATGGATGGATGCATGGATGCATATTTCAATACATATCAATGCTCTTGTTTTAATGGATGGATGGATGCATATAAAAAATAACTACACAAATCTCAAAAAGAACGAACAACCAAGATGAAATGACCTCCTTATAAGAAAACAATCAAATGACAATTCAAGACCGAGCATGAAACTGCATCTCAAAACATAAGATATGTTTAAACTCCGGAGATATTTCTCTACTGGATAGCAACAAAATATGCTAAAAGTGAGGTGTGAATCATCCTGACAAAGAGTCTCATTGTATAACTCGCATGAGCTGCGAGAAGATCCACTTAAACCTTGTATGATTGAGAGATCCAGTCGAGGCGAAGAACTAACCAGACATGCGAGAGACGGGCTCCGTAAGAATTGAGCCGAACATAAAATGAGTCACAACTCACTGCGAAAAAAGCCAGTTGATCACATTCGACTGACTCACGAACCCCGTGTCCAGATCGAACGATCACCTCACAACCTACCGCTCTGGTCAACCGTGCCAAAAGGCAACGAGATCATCATATGACTGAACACCTCGACTGAAGAGGGCACAAATGTTATTCGGCCGATCGCCTCAGTTGGTTGACGCCAACCAGCTATTTAACGCCAATGTTGAAATTCAAACTGTAATACAAATATTACTTAAAATCCATACAATCAATTAGAGCATTAATAGCAATAAGAAACAATTTTCATGATTGTTCCCACCTTTTGTTAATTGTACAAAAACATGTCTTTGTAAGTACGGGACAAAATACAAATAAAGGGACTTTTCTCTCGATTCTCTTTACAAAGATCCCAAACTTATTCTATTCTCTCTTTCTTCTCTCCTTCAATCTGCTATAACTATCGAAAGTGTGTAATGGATGGCACTTGTAAATAATCAGCAACCTATGTCGTGCATTTTAAATTTTGGACAAAAAATAATGAAAAACAAATATTTCTTGTTGCCAAATAATGGGAGCAGTCTAGTTAGAGTCTTATAGATTCACTTACATCACGTCACAAGCTGCTGCGGTATGTGTGTGGTTCAAGCACCTTTTGTAAATACAATTATTATTAAACAGCATTGCTATATTCTTCTCAATGATGCCCCCGTTAGAATTATTAATAATATGGATCATTGATGAGTCTATTTCGTGGCCATTATTTTCAAGATTCCTTTCATGTTATCTTTCTAGATCCTTTTTTTGTAATGTTTTTCATAAATTGTA
>JXCR01128472.1:86492-156471 GCA_002079205.1 Phalaenopsis hybrid cultivar | reverse complement strand
ATTTAATTCTCGCATTTTTTGTCGTACAGGTTGGACTCAGATCTATTACCGCCGAAGGTCGGGAGCAAGGACGAAGATTTGGCGTGGAGCAGTACGAAATGCGCACATTTTCAAGGGACCGAGAAGTGTTGGAGAACCTGGTATGATTTACAGTCTGCATATCTTGGTTTCTTTACACATATCAGACTAAACTATTGATAATTTGTATTACAAATTGTGCAGAAACTGGGTGAAGGTGTAAAAGGGGTTTATATCTCTGTGGATGTGGACTGCCTTGATCCAGCATTTGCTCCAGGTGTTTCTCATATAGAGCCAGGAGGCTTGTCTTTTCGTGATGTGCTCAATATCCTTCACAATCTGCAGGCTAATGTCGTGGCTGCTGATGTTGTAGAATTCAATCCGCAGCGTGATACTGTTGATGGGATGACTGCTATGGTGGCCGCAAAGTTGGTGAGGGAGCTCACAGCTAAGATTTCTAATTAGACTCTGCAATTCTATGTATATCTGATTTATTGAACTACACAGAATTAAAGGCTTTGTTTTGTTTTTTGAGATACAATTCCTGAATCAGTTCAGCTTAGAGTAAATTGTCAGAATAGCCCTCATGATTATTTATAATGAGCAGTTTAGTTCTAGAGTCCATAAAAATATCAAATTGGCCCCTATAATTTTTNAACGCCGCCATACCGTTTGGTTCGCGTTTTTCGCCAGCTTATCCGAAACTGCGTTTGGGTTTTTACACTAAAAGCAGGCCGCGGGCCGACCCCTGCGGCCAGCTTGCGGGCCGCGTTTCAGGATAAGCAACTTATGTTGTTGTGTACCAGAAAATTTATTGCTATAGAGTGATTTTTTTAATGTTTTAACATTATACGAAGATCCAACATAGATAGATAACAGAAATATGACGGGAGAAGATGACAAACCTTTTTGTGAAAGAACCCGAAAAGGAAAGAAAACATGGGGCTTAGCCAAATCAAAATAGTCCACTATAAGTGAGAAAATACAAATATACACTATTTTTTCATAACTGGGAGAGTAATGTTATAATTTTACACTAGATACAATACTTCAATGTATAGAAGACTTCATGAGTTTGAAAAAAAAAAGTTATATTATGAATACAGAGGTCGTAAGTGCTAATCTTAATTTTAGTCAACCATTTCTTGAACAAAACTTCACTCATCCTCCGTGGGAGTACATTCGATGATGGTGAGATTATGAAGCTCAAAACAAGCTAAAAAAACCTCAAAACCCTTGTCCCGTCTGACGTAATCGTGCAACCCTTTGGTGTGATGATGCCACACCTATGTATAATCACACCACATCTAGGCGTAATCATGGCAGTAGTTACGTGGTATGCCAAGGCCCCTTTAACGATGTGGTCACGCCTCATGGCATAACCACGCCATCCTCCAACGATCACGCCTCTTGGTGGTGTAACCACACCCCTCCATCCAAGCAGGCATGACAATTATGCCACAGGGTGGTGTGAATACATCGCCACTGATCTAATTTTTCTCGCTCGATTTCAAAACCTAATCAATGTGTCTCTTCTGTTATCACCTCCTCTACTTCTTACATTAGACCACTCTTCACCAATATAGAAAACACACTCACTTCATTCTTGCTTCTCCTCCCTCCGTTGGTCAGTTCTTTCACTTTGGTAGCTCTCGTTTGTTTGGTCTCCTTTCTATTCTACTGTTCTCTGGCCATCTCCATTCTAAGGGCCCGTTTGGAGCAGCTTATTTGGTGTGGTGGCGTTTTGAAAACACACATTGTCTATTTGGGTAAACTGTGTTTTGACAGCTTATGTGTTTTCAAAATGCTGAAAACAATGTTTTCACACCGCACCCATCTATGTGTAGCGGCAGCTTGTTGGTTGCGATATGGATTTTCCAAAAAAAAATAAAAAAAATATAATATACACCACACCTAGCTTATCAGCAGATTATTTTTAATCAACTTATCAACAAATTATTCAATAAGCTAAAACAGCCCCAAACAGACCCTAAGTCTCTCTACTCCTTATTCTTATATACTTCACTTCTCTATTTTTTTCCCCTCTTCACTTCTTCACTTCTTCTCTTCTTCCTTCTTCTTCTTTTTTCTTCAATCCTCATCATCTTCTCCACTTTGACTTTTTCATTTTCTTCAATTTGTTTCTTTCTCTTCATTACTATCTTTTTCTTTCATAAGTTCCCTTATGTAAAATACTTAGCTTTTTATGTTGTAGAATTCAATATGTAATTTTCTTCATTCATGTTTTTTCTCCTCTATGTTCAAAAATGAAAATTTTAAGTAATTTCCATATATTTTCTTCTTTATGTTCAAAAGCATGTGAAATTTAAGTAGACCTTATGTATGTGAGATCTTCTCTTCATTGATTTTGTGTATATGAGATATTCTCTTAAAGTGATTTTTCCCAAGTTAGATCTTCTCTATATGTATTTTTGCTTATTTGAAAGCATATTTCTATGTGTAGTTTACCTCATGCAATTTTCCATTTATAAAAAGTTTCTATGTGCAGTTTACGTCATGTGAATTTCTTATGTGTAACATGTTCCTAATAGTTTACATAATTTGAATCCTCCATGTATAGCATATTTGTATTTGTGGTTTACATCATGCAGTCGCCCATGCATAACAAGTTCCTATTTGTAGTTTTCCTCAACGAATTCCCCATGTAAAGCATGTTCCTATGTGTAGTTTATCTCATACAAATCCTCATGGTATAGCATGTTCCTATGTGTAGTTCACTTCATGTTCCCCATGTAAAGCATATTCCTATGTGTAGTTTATCTCATACAAATCCTCAAGGTATAACATGTTCCTATGTGTAGTTCACTTCATGTTCCCCATGTATGGCATGTTCTTATATGTAGCTAATTCATTGAAAATTTCCTCATGTTTGGTATGCTCTTACATATAATTTTCCCTCTATAATTTTCCCAATATATCTAGTGCTTTGTGTACATTATCCCCCATGTGATAAGTTTTATATGTCAATTATGTGAATAAAAAAATTAATAAAAAGGAAGGAAGAGAATCTCTCATGTTCACGTTCTCTTTGTAGTATACAAATCTAATTGTTAGGATGTCAATTACAAAGTTACGTTGTCAACACAAAAATTTATAAATTTAGAAGAAAAAAAAACCATTGAAAAAAAAAAGAAAGTAAAAATGACGAATTTAAAACCCTTTTTTTTACTTTTCACAAAAAAAAAAATCAACAAAAAACATAATTAAAGACCTTTTAAAAGCTAAATTTGAAGCCTTCTAAAAAAAATTTAAACANTCTTACATATAATTTTCCCAATATATCTAGTGCTTTGTGTACATTATCCCCCATGTGATAAGTTTTATATGTGAATTATGTGAATAAAAAAATTAATAAAAAGGAAGGAAGAGAATCTCTCATGTTCAAGTTCTCTTTGTAGTGTACAAATCTAATTGTTAGGATGTCAATTACAAAGTTACGTTGTCAACACAAAAATTTATAAATTTAGAAGAAAAAAAAACCATTGAAAAAAAAAGAAAGTAAAAATGACGAATTTAAAACCCTTTTTTTTACTTTTCACAAAAAAAAAATCAACAAAAAACATAATTTAAAGATATTTTAAAAGCTAAATTTGAAGCCTTCTAAAAAAAAATTAAACCATTTAAAAATAATTTTAAAACCTTTTTTAAAATAAAACCCTTTTAAAATAAATTTAAAACCTCTTATAAACAATTAAAAAATACTTTAATAAAAATAAATTTAAAACCATTAAAAAACAATTTAAAAAATCTTTTAAAAAAATAAAAAAAAACCTTTCATAAAATAACTTAAAATCTTTAAACATCTTAAATTAACTCTAAAAATCTTAATTTTTAATTTTTCTTAAACATCACATAATAATAACTTTAAATCTTTAAAAGCACTTTGAAACATTTAAATCATTAAAATTTTAAAAAAGCTTTGAAATATTTTAAAAGCTTTGTGGGCATGTTATATATATATATGCCAATAACTGTAGCTTCCTCTCCGGGTTGATTAATTTTTTTTATAGTCCTTTCTATGACATATTTTAATCATATTGTAAATCCCAAACTTTGAACTCATCTAAAATTCTAAACTTGGATCCATTCATCACCATTAGAAAAGTCTAACTTTCAAGTGTCCAACCATGAAATCNCATGTTATATATATATATGCCAATAACTGTAGCTTCCTCTCCGGGTTGATTAATTTTTTTTATAGTCCTTTCCATGACATATTTTAATCATATTGTAAATCCCAAACTTTGAACTCATCTAAAATTCTAAACTTAGATCCATTCATCACCATTAGAAAAGTCTAACTTTCAAGTGTCCAACCATGAAATTTGAATAATATTAGTCAATGCTTTAATCTGGAGCTTCTCTAAAATTTCATAGCTCTGAAGATATAATTAGCTATAACAACTTTCCCTTATAGGGATATTAGAATCTATATTAAAATAAATCCTATCATACACTCGTAAGGTAGGGAGAAAACCACTTTTCAAGTAAACCAATAACTCTCTATGTGTGGTTTCACACATTAGTTTTTTTTTTTGTCTCCTAACTTGACTGCGCAATTTTGGCTCTATCCTCTACTAGTCCTATGTTAAATGAAGACTTAATCCAAAATTTAAAGNGTAAGGTAGGGAGAAAACCACTTTTCAAGTAAACCAATAAATCTTAAGAGTTTTCTTCATTTATATGATTAGATACATTTCAAGATAATATTTCCTCCCCTTGAGTAGTATATTATTCTTCAAATGACATATTTACTCATTTAGATTGAATACTTTCAAAATCTTTGATAGTAAATCGCTAAAAAAAACACCAACATGTTTTTTTGATGACTTTACTTGGGATAGTTCCTCTCTACATCTCTAGTATTGACATATATTGATAGTGAGCCTGTGCTACTTACATACAGTGACTTGCATGGGTCCCCAACATTTTTGAACTTTGGGTCTCCAGCCATTTATTTAAACCACACTTAAAGTGCAGGTTTTAGGGCTTTCTTTGTCAGACCTCTCTATGTGTGGTTTCACACATTAGTTTTTTTTTTTTTGTCTCCTAACTTGACTGCTCAATTTTGGCTCTATCCTCTACTAGTCCTATGTTAAATGAAGACTTAATCCAAAATTTAAAGAAAAAAAAAATAAAATCAATCTAAAAAATTTAAGCTTAAAAAATCCTTTAGACAATGGAAAACTTTCCCCGTTCACCTTGTGGGCATGATCCAATCTTCAAATCATTTCGTTGATTGAGTTCTTTGTTTGAGTAAATTTGATCTTAAATTCATTATGAATCAATGATTTAACATTTAACTTCCTGTTGACATTATCTTTGCAATTCACCTACAAGCAATATATCATTTTCNTTGATTGAGTTCTTTGTTTGAGTAAATTTGATCTTAAATTCATTATGAATCAATGATTTAACATTTAACTTCTTGTTGACATTATCTTTGCAATTCACCTACAAGCAATATATCATTTTATAAGCTAATTTGAGAGTAGTATCAACACAAAAAATAAAAAATCAAAATATTGATTGATTGCTGACTTTCTGTTTGTGATTCAGTTACAAATTCTCTTTTGCACAACCGAATTCTTCATTCGAAGTCAGTACTAGTTAACATCCTGTTAAGGACTCTATCGTTAAACTAGCATCAGACTTTGATAATTGCAATTTAATTGATGATAGTCACTTTTGCTTTTTATAAAATTCGATTGTTACCAATCATTAATGCACTAAAATTTTATTATTTGGTCTTCTTAAACTTTGTGACTATCTAAATTTTTTTTTAGTAAAATAGAACACCCACATAAATTGTCCAAGTTGTAGTTTAACACCCCTCCATGTCGATGTTTAGAACTAGCTTAAGATAAAAACTTGTTTTTTATAAGTTTTTCCTTAAATTTGAAGACAATTTAAAAAATGACTAAATAAGTTTGAGATGATATAAACTCAATTTTTAGTATATAATAAACTCATCTCTCATTGAAGATCGGTCTCATAAATTTGACACTTGAAATGGAGAATCTTTGATTACTATTATNGGAGGAGAGTAAATGAAAGAGATTAGATGATGGCTATCGAGAGGTGATGAAAGGAGGAGATGAGATGGTTGAACAGACTTGGACTGGGTGAATTTGGGAAGGTCGCCGGGGTTTTTAAAGAGAAGGATTAATGCTGGCTCTCTCTATCTCATGAGTCATCAACTGTCTTTTTAACTCTCTAACCTTTTAATGACTAATATTTATACATACAACATAATTTCAATGTATTTATATATCTAAATTAATTTTTTTTTAATTTATACCACTAAAATTGTCATATTACATAATTATTATTATTATTTTAACTTAAAAAAATAAAATACACATTTTTATGCATAAATAAGAAGCAAACTTGTGGTTAAAATTCTATAAATTCTCANGGAGGAGAGTAAATGAAAGAGATTAGATGATGGCTATCGAGAGGTGATGAAAGGAGGAGATGAGATGGTTGATACAGACTTGGACGGGGTAAATTTGGGAAGGTCGCCGGGGTTTTTAAAGAGAAGGATTAATGCTGGCTCTCCATCTCATCAGTCATCAACCGTCTTTTTAAATCTCCAACCTTTTAATGATTAATATTCATACATACAACATAATTTCAATGTATTTATATATCTAAATTAATTTTTTTTATTTATACCACTAAAATCTTCATATTACATAATAATAATTATTATTTTAACTTAAAAAAAAATAAAATACACATTTTTATGCATAAATATGAAGCAAACTTGTGGTTAAAATTCTATAAATTCTCAAAAAAAAAATCATTTAATAATTAATATTCAATGATTTTCTTATATTATCTTTTTATAAATTAAAATGAAATGAAAGAAGAAAGGGAAAAGTGAAAAAGCTTCATTTGACAATTTGTCTCATGAATTGAATTCAACATCAATCCTAATATTTTTTGGGTATTATTTGATAATGAAGATAAGAGTGTCGAAGACTTACATTAGAAAAATTTAAAATATGAGAGCCAATTAACTAATTTTAATTAAAAAAAAGAAAAATATTAAACAAGGANATTGAATTCAACATCAATCCTAATATTTTTTGGGTATTATTTGATAATGAAGATAAGAGTGTCGAAGACTTAAACTAGAAAATTTTAAAATATGAGAGCCAATTAAATAATTTTAATTAAAAAAAGAAAAATATTAAACAAGGTTTAAACTCATCCCATATTTATTTTCTTAGAAGCCAAAACTTCAAAGAATTTCAATAAATTTAACAAAGTTGAAGAGAGAAAATACTTTTTGTCAATGCTTATGGACAATGACAAAACTAAATTTTTATTGTTATTTTTTTAAATAAATAAGTAAATAAATAAAAAAAATTAAAAAAAAGCTATAAATAAATTATAAGTTAAAGAATATTTCTTTTAATCTACTATTATGATGCTTATCTTAAATTGTGTCTAATTTTCCTTGACATTATATCAAAATCATTAATAACTAATTATACATCAAATTTAATTACAATATTTATTTAGTTTATATTATTATTGATCTAACAATCAAAAATTTTTCTATTTAATTTTATAATATTGTCTTGATAATCTTCATTTTATTATTGACCTTATATTAGACAAAAATAAAGAAATATAGAGAAATTCTAAAATTGTTCTAATTGGATTTTTAATTCTTGCTTTTGAATAATTTTGAAAGCTTAACCAATAAAATTTATTTGCAGATAAATAATTTTAATCAATATTGAATGATTGTTATTCATCTCAAAGATCCAATGTAAAATTAAGATTCAATACTTTTACAATGTGTTCTTTAAACATGTTTTCATTGTTTGTAGTTGTGTATCCAAATTTTCTTTATAAAATATTAAATTTTTAATATTTCTTTATTGTAGTTGTGTACCAGAAAATTACTTGCTATAGAGTGAATTTTTAATATTTTAACATTATACGAAGATTCAACATAGATAGATAACAAAATTATGACGGGAGAAGACGACAAAATTTTTTGTGAAAGAACCCGAAAAGGAAAGAAAATATGGGGCCTAGTTAAATCAAAGTAGTCCACTATAAGTGAGAAAATACAAATGTACACTATTTTCTCATAACTGGGAGAGTAATGTTATAATTTTACACCAGATACAATACTTCAATGTATAGAAGACTTCATGAGTTCGAAAAAAAATGTTATATTCTTAATACAGAGGTCGTAAGTGCTAATCTTAATTTTAGTCAACCATTTCTTGAACAAAACTTCACTCATCCTCCGTGGGAGTACATTCGATGATGGTGAGATTATTGAGCTCAAAACAAGCTAAAAAAACTTCAAAACCCTTTCCCAGTCTGACGTAACCATGCCACCCTTTGGTGTGATGATGCCACACTTTATGTATAATCACACCACACCTAGGCGTAATCATGCAGTAGTTACGTGGGTATGCCAAGGCCCCTTTAACGATGTGGTCATGCCTCATGGCATAACCATGCCATCCTCCGACGATCAAGCCTCTTGGTGGTGTAACCGCACCACTCTACCTGAGCAGGCATGACAATTATGTCACTGGGTGGTGTGAATACACTGCCACTGATCTAATTTTTCTCGCAAAATTTCAAAGCCTAATCAATGCGTCTCTTCTACCATCACCTCCTCTACTTCTTACATTAGACCACTCTTCACCTCTAAAGAAAACACACTCACTTCATTCTTGCTTCTCCTCCCTCCGTTGGTTAGTTCTTCACTCTGGTAGCTCTCGTTTGTTTGGTCTCCTTTCCGTTCTACTGTTCTCTGTCCTTCTCCATTCTAAGGGCCACTTTGGGGCAGCTTATTTGGTGTGGTGGCGTTTTGAAAATGCACCTTGTCTATTTGGGTAAAATGCATTTTGACAGCTTATGCGTTTTCAAAACGCTGTAAACAGTGTTTTCACACCGCACCTATCTTTGTGTGGAGGCATGTTGTTGGCTGCGATCTGGCTTTTCCAAAAAAAAAAATGTAATATACACTGCACCTAGCTTATCAACAGATTATTTTAATGAGCTTATCAACAAATTATTCAAGAAGCTACAGCTGCCCCAAACAAACCCTAACTCTCTTTCTACTCCTTATTCTTATATACTTCACTTCTCTATTTTCTTACCCTCTTCACTTCTTCACTTCTTCTCTTCTTCCTTCTTCTTCTTTTTTCTTCAATGCTCGTCTTCTTCTTCACTTCGAATTTTTCATTTTCTTCAATATGTTTCTTTCTCTTCACTATTATCTTTTTGCTTCATAAGTTCCCTTATGTAAAATACTTAGTTTTTTTTGGTGTAGAATTCAATATGTAATTTTCTTCATTCATGTTTTTTTCTCCTCTATGTTCAAAAATGAAAATTTTAAGTAATCTCTATATGTTTTCTTCTTTTTGTTCAAAAGCATGTGAAATTTATGTAGACTTTATGTATGTGAGATCTTCTCTTCATTGATTTTGTGTATATGAGATATTCTCTTAAAGTGATTTTTCTCAAGTGAGATCTTCTCTATATGTAGTTTTCCTTATTTGAAAGCATATTTCTATGTGTAGTTTACCTCATGCGATTTCCCATAAATAGAAAGTTTCTATGTGCAGTTTACGTCATGTGAATTTCTTATGTCTAGCGTGTTCTTATGTGTAGTTTACATAATTTGAATCCTCCATGTATAGCATGTTTGTATTTGTGGTTTACATCATGCAGTCCCCCATGCATAAAAAAGTTCCTATTTGTAGTTTTCCTCAACGAATTCCCCATGTAAAGCATGTTCCTATGTGTAGTTTATCTCATACAAATCTCAAGGTATAACATGTTCCTATGTGTAGTTCACTTCATGTTCCCCGTGTAAAGCATATTCCTATGTGTAGTTTATCTCATACAAATCCTCAAGGTATAACATGTTCCTATGTGTAGTTCACTTCATGTTCCCCATGTATGGCATGTTCTTATATGTAGCTAATTCATTGAAAATTTCCTCATGTTTGGTATGCTCTTACATATAATTTTCCCTCTATAATTTTCCCAATATATCTAGTGCTTTGTGTACATTATCCCCCATGTGATAAGTTTTATATGTCAATTATGTGAATAATAAAATTAATAAAAAGGAAGGAAGAGAATCTCATGTTCATGTTCTCTTTGTAGTGTACAAATCTAATTGTTAGGATGTCTATAAAAATGATGAATTTAAAACCCTTTTTTTACTTTTCACAAAATAAAATAATTCAACATAAAACATAATTTAAAGACCTTTTAAAAGCTAAATTTGAAGCCTCTAAAAAAATTTAAACCATTTAAAAATAATTTAAAACCCTTTCTTAAAATAAAACCCTTTTAAAATAAAATTAAAACCTCTTAGAAACAATTTAAAAAATACTTTAATAAAAATAAATTTAAAACCATTGAAAAACAATTTAAAAAATCTTTATTTTTTTAAAAAAACCTTTCATAAAATAACTTAAAATCTTAAAACATCTTAAAANATATATATATATATATATATATATATATATGCTAATAACTGTAGCTTCCTCCTCGGGTTGATTATTTTTTTTATAGTCCTTTCCATGACACATTTTAATCATATTGTGAATCCCAAACTTTGAACTCATCTAAAATTCTAAACTTGGATCCATTCATCACCATTAGAAAATTCTAACTTTCAAGTGTCCAACCATGAAATCTGAATAATATTAGTCAATACTTTAATCTGGAGCTTCTCTAGAATTTCATAGCTTTGAAGATATAATTAACTATAACAACTTTCCCTTATAGGGATATTAGAATCTATATTAAAATAAATCCTATCATACACTCGTAAGGTAGGGAGAAAACCACTTTTCAAGTAAACCAATAAATCTTAAGAGTTTTCTTCATTTATATGATTAGGTACATTTCAAGACAATATTTCCTCCCCTCGAGTAGTATATTATTCTTCAAATGACATATTTAATCATTTAGATTGAAAACTTTCAAAATCTTTGATAGTAACTCAATAAAAAAAACACCAACATTTTTTTTTGATGACTTTACTTGAGATAGTTCCTCTCTACATCTCTAGTATTGACATATATTGATAGTGAGCCTGTGCCACTTACACACAGTGACTTGCATGGGTCTCCAACATCTTTGAACTTTGGGTCTCCAACCATTTATTTAAACCACACTTAAAGTGCAGGTTTTAGGGCTTTCTTTGTCAGACCTCTCTCTGTGTGTGGTTTCACACCTTAGTTTTTTTTTTCCTAACATGACTGCTCAATTTTGGCTCTATCCTCTACTAGTCCTATGTTAAATGAAGACTTAAATCTAAAATTTTAAGAAAAAAAATTAAAATCAATCTAAAAAAAATTAAGCTTAAAAAATCCTTTAGACAATGGAAAACTTTCTCAGTTCACCTTGTGGGCATGATTCAATCTTCAAATCATTTCTTTGATTGAGTTCTTCGTTTGAATAAATTTGATCTTAAATTCATTATGATTCAATGGTTTAACATTTAACTTCTTGTTGACATCTTCTTTGTAATTCACCTACAAGCAATATATCATTTTCTAAGCTAATTTGAGAGTAGTATGAGCAAAGAAAATAAAAAAATCAAAATATTGATTGATTGTTGACTTTCTGTTTGTGATTCAGTTACAAATTCTCTTTTGCACAACCTAATTCTTCATTCAAAGTTAGTATTAGTTAACATCTTGTTAAGGACTATATCGTTAAACTGGCATGAGACTTTGATAATTGCAATTTAATTGACGATTGTCACTTTTGCTTTTTATAAAACTCGATTGTTACCAATCATTAATGCACTAAAATTTTATTATTTAGTCTTCTTAAACTTTGTGACTATCTAAATTTTTTTTTTATTAAAATAGAACATTCACATAAATTGTCCAAGTTGTAGCTTAACACCCCTTCATGTCGATGTTTAGAACTAGCTTAAGATAAAAACTTGTTTTTTTTAAGTTNAAAAAATAAAAAATCAAAATATTGATTGATTGCTGACTTTCTGTTTGTGATTCAGTTACAAATTCTCTTTTGTACAACCGAATTCTTCATTCGAAGTCAGTATTAGTTAACATCCTGTTAAGAACTCTATCGTTAAACTAGCATGAGACTTTGATAATTGCAATTTAATTGATGATAGTCACTTTTGCTTTTTATAAAACTTGATTGTTACCAATCATTAATGCACTAAAATTTTATTATTTGGTCTTCTTAAACTTTGTGACTATCTAAATTTTTTTTTATTAAAATAGAACACCCACATAAATTGTCCAAGTTGTAGTTTAACACCCCTCCATGTCGATGTTTAGAACTAGCTTAAGATAAAAACTTGTTTTTTATAAGTTTTTCCTTAAATTTGAAGACAATTTAAAAAATGATTAAATAAGTTTGAGATGATATAAACTCTATTTTTAGTATATAATAAACTCACCTCTTATTGAAGATCAGTCTCATAAATCTGACACTTGAAATGGAGAATCTTTGATTACTATTAGACTTGAATAAACCTGCAACAATAGAGAATTATAAAATTCAAACTGTATAGTAGCAGATGATATCTCATCACCTAGAATGAAAGCTAAAATAGAAAGTAAGATTGTTAGCTTTGATGAAGAACATATGCCTTTACAAATGTTCCTTTATGAGATATGTTTAAGGATGTCTAAAATTGTCCATATATAAAGATAGAGAGAGAGAGAGGGGGGAGAGGGAGAGAGAGGAATACTATTGCTCTTTGTAGTCAACACTTTCTCTACACCTTTACATAATTTATGACAAAACCAAGTAAAAACGGTCCTAAATATGTGGCATACTATTACCATGATCACATAAGTAATAGTATGCCACATAAGAAGGAATGCTGATATACAATTGGATTAAAACTATTAAAAAATGGGATCATCAATCGTACAATTTATTTTAAACTGAAAAAGAATACAAAATGAATTTTGAAATTGCGTAGAAACAATAATCTTTAAATAATTATATGTTGAGACATTGCCGACGTCAAAACCAATATTGCTTCATGCGTGGCCGTCACAATAGATCCTACAAAATATTAAATGAGACACACAGTATCAGTAGGCCTCTAATCAGTTAGAGCCTATTCATTCTAGTGGAATATGAGTCAATGCTATCCTATGTATTTATATCAACTTGTTAACACTTTAATATAGGTAATTACTTATAAGGAGCAAGGACAAAATACTTAAACTAAGCCCATGCCTACTCAGACGCTGAATAATTAATTCCTCCAAAGATACTGGCGTTGGTAAAGAAACTTAGTTACAGCTAGAGGTTGACTTAATTAGTACGTGACCACATGTTAATAAATTAAGAATCTGCGGCTCTTAATGAAGTTGGCATTGCGTAATTTGGGAGGTAATCCTTCTGTTTGGTGTACTTTATGGAAGTTAATTATGATGACCAATGCGCAGAGAAGTTTCCTTTGAGTTACAGTCACATTTACATATATACAGCCTGCATGCTAAAACGAAATTAATTATAATATGATTCAAACTCTATGAAAAGATATGAGAGGACTTAATTTTATTGATGAAAAGAGGGGTATAAATACTCATTACAAGAANTTGTTGTACTTTATGGAAGTTAATTATGATGACCAATGCGCAGAGAAGTTTCCTTTGAGTTACAGTCACATTCACATATATACAGCCTGCATGCTAAAACGAAATTAATTATAATATGATTCAAATTCTATGAAAAGATATGAGAGGACTTAATTTTATTGATGAAAAGAGGGGTATAAATACTCATTACAAGACTTACTGGTAAGGACAACAATAAAAACATAATACAATAGAAAATGAAAGAAATAATAACAAAATATAAGATGTAGCTAATCTCTCTAATTTAAGGAGAGAAATAAATANTGAAAGAAATAATAACAAAATATAAGATGTAGCTAATCTCTCTAATTTAAGGAGAGAAATAAATAGAGATTTCCAAGATCCCTTATATAATTTATAACCCTCTAAATATAGAGTTATAATAAATATGTAATATAATTATTAGTATTTTCGAAATCNTTTTCAAGATCCCTCATATAATTTATAACCCTCTAAATATAGAGTTATAACAAATATGAAATATAATAATTATTATTTTCGAAATCTTTCAACACTTCCCCTCAAGTTGGGTTGTACAGATTGTACATGCCTAACTTGTTACATAATTCTTCAAAGTTCATTCTTGGGAGAGGCTTAGTGAAGAGATCTGCATTTTGATGTCGGGAAGGAATGTATGCAAGTTCGATGACTCTTTTCTCAATGTTTTTTAAGATGAAGTGTTGATCGATCTCGATGTGTTTCGTTCTGTCATGATGTACTTAATTCTTTGCAATGAGCTGATGGCTGCTTGGTTGTCGCGTAGTAGTTTGACCGTTTTTTCAGTTAGCATTTNTGTACAGATTGTACATGCCTAACTTGTTACATAATTCTTCAAAGTTGATTCTTGGGAGAGGCTTAGTGAAGAGATTTGCATTTTGATGTCGGGAAGGAATGTATGCAAGTTCGACGACTCTTTTCTCAATGTTTTTTAAGATGAAGTGTTGATCGATCTCGATGTGTTTCGTTCTGTCATGGTGTACTTAATTCTTTGCAATGAGCTGATGGCTGCTTGGTTGTCGCGCAGTAGTTTGACCGTTTTTTCAGTTAGCATTTCGAATTCGCCGAGTATTCTTCAAATCCACATTCTTTCGCAGATCCCAAGTGCAAGAGAACTGAATTCAGCTTCAACGCTGCTTCTTGATACCACCGATTGCTTTGTTGTTTCTCCAAGTGACTAGGTTTTCCCATACATAAGTGTAATACCCGGAAGTCGATCGCCGGTCTGAGACATCCCCCGCCCAGTCTACGTCTGAATACACTTCTATACTTCGATCCTTATTCCTCTGAAACAGTAGTCCTTTGTATGAAGTCATCTTGAGGTATCTCAAGATTTTGTAGACTGCATTCATGTGTTATTCCGTAGGGCTGTTCATGAATTGACTAACAACACTAATAGAAAAACCAATGTCGGGTCGTGTGTGTGAGAGATAGATGAGTCGCCCCACGAGTCGCTGACATCTTCCCTTATCCACAGCTGGGTTGTGTGCATGAGAGATAGATGAGTGGATGATATGTCTCTGATACATTGAAAAAAATATGAGATGATTTAATTTTATTGATGAAAAGAGGGGTATAAATACCCATTACAAAACTTACTGATAAGAAAAACAATAAAAACATAATACAGTAGAAAAAAAAGGAATAAGAACAAAATATAAGAGACAACCAATCTCTCTAATTTAAGGAGATAAATAAATAAAGATTCTCAAGATCCCTCATATAATTTATAATCCTCTAAATACATAGTTATAATAAATATGAAATATAATAATTTGTATTTTAGAGATCTCTCACTCTATTATTTAATTGTTAGATGACTTGTGTTTTGAATAGAAAATAATAGTAAGTCCAATCTTCGGATGTCCGACTTGTTCACGTATTATCAGGATATAATAATTTCTTCTATCTTCGTACATAGAAGTTGTTGAGATTCAAACTTTAGAATTGTTATCTGATGAAATAAGCAGTTAATGACGATCTGATTGAAATCATTTGATGTTATATTTTGCGCGTCGAAGTGGTACATGAATGGATGTAAATATTATATAATTCTGCCATCTTAACTTATATATATTAGCATGCGTTCATATTACAAAAAAAAAATAATTTATTGCAATCACATTGACCTCCAGCATTGATATTGATTGCGTTTGGTGATGATTCTATTTAATTCTCTATCGCGTATAGTAGCTTCACACGTTATAGCAGACTTTTTTATTTTTTATATAGAAAAGAAATGACCGTGCTAAATATTTGAGTACTATACCTTACACATATGAGGAGATTTGAATCAGTAATCTGAGGGAACTTACGACCTTCAGAGAGGCTGCTCTACCAAAAGACCACGATATGCACACAACGCTATAGCAGCCTTTAGCACTACAAGAATTTAAGCTTCCTCTGATGGCCACAATCCGTCAATTATGATCCTAAAATCATCGCTTTCAATGTTACCAACGGTTTACCAATGAATTTAGACTCGTAAGTAAAACACTTGTTGTTAATTTCTAAAATCAACTTATATTCTGATGATATAAATTTAACGATTGTAATCCGACAATTTAGTATCTTAAAATTTTTCGAGAAATGTTGAGTCGTCGGCAATGTCGGTTTGTATCACAAACGGTTCGTCCGTAGGTCAGAGTGACAATATATACGTTAGAAAAGTGTCAGACCCTTTGGGTTTTTGAAGCAGGTAAAACCGTTGGTTATACGTCGTTTATGCGTCATTTTTTATAACCGAAGGGGCAAAGGTTGGAAAAGTGCTACACCCATCGATTTTTTAACGTAGGTAAAAACTGTAGGTTAAGCGTCATTTTTATAACCAACTGGTTAACTCTGCTGGTAAAATGTCGAACCATTTTTTTTTGTTTTGACGCAACTTGAATGCCGGTTATGTGTCGATCAGGCGTCTGTAGAATTGTCCATCGCCTAACTATCGGTTTTACCAACGGATAAGTTTGAAACCGTTGCATAACCGACGAAAAGCCATAAAAAATCTATAAGATAAGAAAAAAAAATAAATTTTTTCTTTTGTATTTACATTACCAAACCTACCATCACAACATTAATATACAAATTCAAGCATTTAACGAAATAACATAACTGTCAAACAGTAATTTATCCAGTCAAATAATGAAATAAATAAAATATATTTACTCTAAAATATATTTATCACTGTTCATAGAAAAAAAATATATGTCCAAATACTTATAAACATATGTTGACCTCATTTTTTGTTAGGTCTCAGCTTCTTCTCTTTAAAAGTCTAGGGTCTAGCCATATGACTTTCCTGCCGACTATCATGGAAACTTAGTGATGAAACCTACCTCCCTTAGAAATTCTAAACGCTTTTTTAATCTTTTTAGAGTTTCACATGTATTGTTCTAACGTCTAGTATTTAAAAGGTTGAAACCAATATGAGGAAGCTTAAAGAGAATTCCTATATGATCAATTGACCTTAGGACAACCCTGGGTGACTTCGACATACACATACACGCTTGAAACCATCACAAACTCACACATCTCTAAACCCTAAAATCACTTACAGTTGACCTACATTCTAACTCTTTTTAGAGATTCATGTGGGTGGTCCCAAACCCTTAACATTTAGTTAAGATGGCTAGGACCAACATATAAATGATCCAAAATGAGTTCTTCTATGTACCTTATGGCTTTAGGGAGGCTATTCGTGGCTTGCATGATCACCCTATCTAACCAATTCCACTAAAATTGTCTAAATACTCAAAATTGTAAAAATCCCCAATTTCATTCAAAACTTCTCCAAAACCAACTCAAATCTAACCAAGTTCAATTTCAAGTCCAATGTTGGCCAATTCACCTAAGTGCCCCATTTTCACCAAAATTGACCATTATCGCCAAATTTCCAAAATCCTAAAAATTGTCCAAATTCCCAATTTGACATCAAAATCATTCAAAATTCTCCCAAATTACCTAAGTCTACTCAAAGTTGTCGAAATTACCAAAATTACCCAAATTACCCTAAAAAGTTCCAAAATTCCCAAAATATCCCTAATTTTTTAAAATTCCCAAATTGCCCAAATGTCCATCAAACCCATTATAAACCCAATTTTATCAAAATTCAAACCCAACTTTACCAAAATACAATTTTAAACTAAAGAATTAACCATGCCCAATTTCAAGCTTAATTTAATTACAGATGGCCAAGGCGATGCTGGTGATCAACCACCTCTGTAGGTGAATATAAGTAAAAAATTAATTTTTTATATTTATTTTGACTCTTAATTTTTAAAATGACAATTAATTATTGACTTTTATCATGTTGAAGGAGTATGAGCAACTCCGAGAGAGACAGCTGCCCTCCCAAACCCAACACACTATTAGTAGTATTGGTAGTCAGTCTACCGTTGCGTAGTCTATGTTTGATTTATGGAAGCAGGCGGTGGGGAAGAAGATTGTTGAGATCTCTCCTTTTTTTGTGGTCGACACGAGCTTGTCACACTCGAGTACGGTGGAGCTTGCCAGATAGATCACTGTTATGATTGAGGAGGTTCAACATCTACGTGAAGATGAACAAATAATTGAGTGAAGTATAATAAGCTCGACAGAGATTGTAGAAAATCGTTGGGGCAAGCTAACAATGACTTCTGTAGTGGAGGAGGGCGAGAAGGTGGAAGAGGAAGAGTATGAGGATTAGAAGGACATTTTAGGTTCTTAATTTATGAAATGTTTGAACTTAAGTTGATTAGGGTATAAATTTAAACAACGATTAATTTAAATTTGTGATATTCTCCTTTTTTAGTATTGATATTTTTAAGAGCTTTGATTCGTGATATAGCTAGATATAATTTTTTTTTTAATGTGAAGTGGATGTTATGTGCAAGTTGTGGAAATGTAATTGATTCTTTGATTTTTTTTCTTTGCTTGAGTTTTACGTCGGATTTGCTTCATTTTTGTGTCCAATAATCTGACCCATTGTTCATTGAATTAGATCTGTCACAAATCCAATGGTAATTAGGCGATATTATTTATTGTCTGATTTTTTCAGACATAAACTTCGACGCACGTGTAGACCAAACAAGACTATGCTATGACGATGAAAAAAATTGATGCTAGTAATTTGCGTTAGAATATTTCGAAGAAAAATTGATGAAATTAACATTACAAACCCTTGAATTACCCTCAGAAAAAGCGGCGTAAATGTGACACAAATCCTATGGCATTCCTCAAATATTGTCGAATTTTTGTTTGATTTGCGTCTGATTTGGTCGAGGCAAATTAGTTGAATTCTTGTAGTGTATGATCAGGCATTTGTCTCTTATAAATAGGCCCTGCTTGCGAATCAAGACTTGTGGTTGTGGGAGTTTGAGCAAATGGTAATCAGACGATATTATTTATTGTATGATTTTTTCAGACATAAACTTCGATGCGCGTGTAGACCAAACAAGACTGATGCTATGACGATGAAAAAAATTGATGCTAGTAATTTGCGTTAGAATATTTCGAAGAAAAATTGATGAAACTAGCATTACAAACCCCTGAATTACCCTGGGAAAAAAGCGGCGTAAATGTGACACAAATCCTATGGTGATCCTCAAATATTGTCAAATTTTCGTTTGATTTGCATCCGATTCGGTCAAGGCAAATTAGTTAAATTCCTGTAGTGTATGATCAGGCATTTCTCTCCTATAAATAGGTCCTGCTTGCGAATCAAGACTTCTGGTTGTGGGAGTTTGAGGTAGGATCACTTAATTTGAATTAGATACTAATTTTAAGTTATTTTGCTAAACTAGTCAATATTGTACTATTTTTTTACTTACAAATGTCCTTCTACTGGTGATGCTACTGGTTGTCGGAGCATCACCAGTAGATTCAACACATTTTTATGTTTATGAAAGGCATCCACCGGGCGCCATGTTCACCACTACCCACCGAAANCTAAGTCTAAAGATTTAGAAATCTATATCAATCTTGTTGATCTTGTCGGTCAACACCAATACCNATGAGACACACAGTATCAGTAGGCCTCTGATCAGTTAGAGCCTATTCATTCTAGTGGAATATGAGTCAATGCCATCCTATGTATTCATCTCAACTTGTTAACATTTTAATATAGGTAATTACTTATAAAGAGCAAGGACAAAATACTTAAACTAAGCCCATGCCTACTCAGACGCTGAATAATTAATTCCTCCAAAGATACTGGCGTTGGTAAAGAAACTTAGTTACAGCTAGAGGTTGACTTAATTAGTACGTGACCACATGTTAATAAATTAAGAATCTGCGGCTCTTAATGAAGTTGGCATTGCGTAATTTGGGAGGTAATCCTTCTGTTTGGTGTACTTTATGGAAGTTAATTATGATGACCAATGCGCAGAGAAGTTTCCTTTGAGTTACAGTCACATTTACATATATACAGCCTGCATGCTAATACGAAATTAATTATAATATGATTAAAACTCTATGAAAAGATATGAGATGACTTAATTTTATTGATAAAAAGAGAAGAATAAATACTCATTACAAGACTTACTAGTAAAGAAAACAATAAAAACATAATACAGTAGAAAAGGAAAGAAATAATAACAAAATATAAGATGCAGATAATCTCTCTAATTTAAGGAGAGACATAAATAGAGATTCCCTAGATCACTCATATAATTTATAACCCTCTAAATATAGAGTTATAACAAATATGAAATATAATAATTAGTATTTTCAAAATCTTTCAACACCCCCTTAAGTTGGGTTGTACAGATTGTACATACCTAACTTGTTACATAATTCTTCAAAGTTGATTCAGGCTTAGTGAAGATATCTGCTGTCTGATGTCGGGAAGAAATGTATGCAAGTTCGACGACTCTTTTCTCAATGTTTTCCGAGATGAAGTGTCGATCGATCTCGATGTGTTTCGTTCTGTCATGATGTACTAGATTCTTTGCAATGAGCTGATGGCTGCTCGGTTGTCGCGTAATAGTTTGACCGTTTTTTCAGTTAGCATTCCGAGTTCGCCGAGTATTCTTCAAATCCACATTCTTTCGCAGATCCCGAGTGCAAGAGCACTGAATTCAGTTTCAGCGCTGCTTCTTGATACCACCGATTGCTTTTTGCTTCTCCAAGTGACTAGGTTTCCCCAGACATAACAGCAATACCCGGAAGTCGATCGCCGGTTCGAGACATCCCCCGCCCAGTCTGCGTCTGAATACACTTCTATACTTCGATCCTTATTCCTCTGAAACAGTAGTCCTTTGTATGAAGTCATCTTGAGGTATCTCAAGATTCTGTAGATTGCATTCATGTGTTCTTCCGTAGGGTTGTTCATGAATTGGCTAACAACACTAATAGAAAAACCAATGTCGGGTTGTGTGTGTGAGAGATAGATGAGTCGCCCCACGAGTCGCTGATATCTCCCCCTATCCACAGATGGGCTGTGTGTGTGAGAGATAGATGAGTGTACGATATGTTTCTGATACCATGAAAAGATATGAGAGGATTTATTTTTATTGATAAAAAGAGGGGTATAAATACTCATCACAAGACTTAATGGTAAGGAAAACAATAAAAATAGAATACAATAGAAAAAAAAAAGGAATAATAACAAAATATAAGAGAACCAATCTCTCTAATTTAAGGAGATAAATAAATAAAGATTCTCAAGATCCCTCATATAATTTATAATTCTCTAAATATATAGTTATAACAAATATGAAATATAATAATTTGTATTTTAGAAATCTTTCACTCTATTATTTAATTGTTAGATGACTTGAGTTTTGAACAGAAAATAATAGTAAGTCCAATCTTCGGATGTCCGACTTGTTCACGTATTATTAGGATACAATAATTTCTCCTATCTTCGTTACATGNAATAAAAACATAATACAGTAGAAAAAAAAGGAATAAGAACAAAATATAAGAGACAACCAATCTCTCTAATTTAAGGAGATAAATAAATAAAGATTCTCAAGATCCCTCATATAATTTATAATCCTCTAAATACATAGTTATAATAAATATGAAATATAATAATTTGTATTTTAGAGATCTCTCACTCTATTATTTAATTGTTAGATGACTTGTGTTTTGAATAGAAAATAATAGTAAGTCCAATCTTCGGATGTCCGACTTGTTCACGTATTATCAGGATATAATAATTTCTTCTATCTTCGTACATAGAAGTTGTTGAGATTCAAACTTTAGAATTGTTATCTGATGAAATAAGCAGTTAATG
Organism: Phalaenopsis hybrid cultivar; assembly: GCA_002079205.1. NCBI lineage: Eukaryota > Viridiplantae > Streptophyta > Magnoliopsida > Asparagales > Orchidaceae > Phalaenopsis > Phalaenopsis hybrid cultivar. The sequence continues at coordinate 134,577 of JXCR01128472.1, read as the reverse complement.
ACGATCTGATTGAAATCATTTGATGTTATATTTTGCGCGTCGAAGTGGTACATGAATGGATGTAAATATTATATAATTCTGCCATCTTAACTTATATATATTAGCATGCGTTCATATTACAAAAAAAAAATAATTTATTGCAATCACATTGACCTCCAGCATTGATATTGATTGCGTTTGGTGATGATTCTATTTAATTCTCTATCACGTATAGTAGCTTCACACGTTATAGCAGACTTTTTTTGTATATATATAGAGAGAAGGAATGGCGGTGCTAAATATTCAAGTATCATATCTTACACATTTGAGGAGATTTGAATCAGTGACCTGAGAAAACTTACGACCTTCAGAGAGGCTGCTCTACTAAAAGGCCACGGTATGCGCACAACGCTATAGCAGCCTTTAGCACTACAAGAATTTAGGCTTCCTCCGATGGCCACAATCCGTCAATTATGATCCTAAAAACATCGCTTTTAATGTTACCAACGGTTACCAATGAATTTAGACTCGTAAGTAAAACACTTGAAGTCTAGGGTCTAGCCATATGACTTTCCTGTCGACTATCATAGAAACTTAGTGATGGAACCTACCACCCTTAGAAATTCTAAACGCTTTCTTAATCTTTCTGGAGTTTCACATGTATTGTTCTAACCTCTAGTATTTGAAAGGTTGAAACCAATATGAGGAAGCTTAAAGAGAATTCAAATAGGGTCAATTGACCTTAGGACAACCCTGGGTGACTTGGACATACACATACACACTTGAAACCATCACAAACTCACACATCTCTAAACCCTCAAATCACTTACACTTGACCTACCTTCTAACTCTTTTTGAAGACTCATGTGGGTGGTCCCAAACCCTTAACCTTTAGTTAAGATGGTAAGGACCAATATATAAAGGATCCAAACTGAGTTCTTCTATGTACCTTATGGCTTTAGGGAGGCTATTCGTGGCTTGCATGATCACCCTACCTAACCAATTCTACTAAAATTGTCTAAATACCCAAAATTGTCAAAATCCCCAATTTCACTCAAAACTTCTCCAAAACCAACTCAAATCTAACCAAGTTCAATTTCAAGTCCAACGTTGGCCAATTCACCTAAGTGCATTTTCACCAAAATTGACCATTACCCCCAAATTTCCAAAATCCTAAAAATTGTCCAAATGCCCAATTTAACATCAAAATCATTCAAAATTCTCCCAAATTGCCTAAGCCTACTCAAAGTTGTTGAAATTACCAAAAGTACCCAAATTACCCTAAAAAGTTTCAAAATTCCTAAAATATCCTTAATTGTCCAAAATTCCCAAATTGCACCAATGTCCATCAAACCCATTATAAGCCCAATTTTATCAAAATTCAAACCCAACTTTACCAAAATACAATTTTAAACTCAAGAATTAACCATGCCCAATTTCAAGCTTAATTTAATTATTGATGGCCAAGGTGGTGCTGGTGATCAACCACCTCTGCAGGTGAATATAAGTAAAAACTAATTTTTCTTTATTTATTTTGACTCTTAATTTTTAAAATGACAATTAATTATTGACTTTTATTATGTTGAAGGAGTATGAGCAACTCCGAGAGAGACAACTGCCCTCCCAAACCCAACGCACTATTAGTAGTATTGGTAGTCAGCCTACCGCTGCGTAGTCTATGTTTGATTTATGGACGTAGGCGGTGGGGAAGAAGATTGTTGAGATCTCTCCTTCTTTTGTGGTCTACACGAGCTTGTCACACTTGAGTACGGTGGAGCTTGCCAGATAGGTCACTGCTATGACTGAGGAGGTTCAATATCTATGTGAAGATGAACAAATAATTGAGTGAAGTATAACAAGCCTGACGGAGATTGTAGAAGATCGTTGGGGCAAGCTAACAATGACTTCTGCAGTAGAGGAGAGCGAGAAGGAGGAACAGGAAGAGTATGAGGATTAGAAGGACATTTTATGTTCTTAATTTATGAAATGTTTGAACTTATGTTGATCAGGGTATAAATTTAAACAGCGATTAATTTAAATTTGTGATATTATCTCCTTTTTTAGTATTGATATTTTTAAGAGCTTTGATTCGTGATATAGCTAGATATAATTTTGTTTTGATGTGAAGTGGATGTTGTGTGCAAGTTGTGGAAATGTAATTGATTCTTTGTTTTTTTTTCTTTGCTTGAGTTTTACGTCAGATTTGCCTCATTTTTGCGACCAATAATCTGAATCATTGTTCATCGAACTAGATCTGTCACAAATCCAATGATGATCAGACGATATTATTTATTGTCTGATTTTTTCAGACATAAAATTTGACGCACGTTAGACCAAACAAGACTAATGCTATGACGATGAAACAAATCGATGCTAGTAATTTGCGTTAGAATATTTCGAAGAAAAATTGATGAAATTAACATTACAAACCTCTGAATTACCCTCCCGGAAAAAGCGTGACACAAATCTTATGGTAATCCTCAAATATTGTCGAATTTTCGTTTGATTTGCGTCCAATTTGGTCGAGGCAAATTAGTTAAATTCCTGTAGTGTATGATCAGACATTTCTCTCCTATAAATAGGTCCTGCTTGCGACTCGAGACTTGTAGTTTTGGGAGTTTGAGGTAGGATCACTTAATTTGAATTAGATACTAGTTTTAAGTTATTTTGCTATACTAGTCAATATTGTACTATTTTTTTTCTTACAAATGTTCTTCTATTGGTTGTCGGAGCATCACCAGTAGATTCAACACATTTATAGGTTTATGAAAGGCATCCACCGTGCGACATGTTCACAACATCCCACCGAAAGATGGAGAGGCCCATATGGGTGGGTGAAGCCGAACGCTCTCGTTTTGCATTGGGTGGCCCTAAATTGTTAAAGGCTCAATATGACAAGCTTGTTAGGTGGGTTAATACCATGAATGAAAAGCTCTATCAGGTGTTTGAAGGTTGGCAGATGGTTGTGGAATGTCTAGCACACCTAACAGCGAGTTTTGCAGATCGCCAAGGCAAGCGACATATGAGGGTTGTGTACAAGGATGAGAAGGAGAAGGATCATGAGTTTCATTTTGTGTTTGATATTGTTCCCCTGCTATAGGGATTTATGCTTTTTTCATTTTCGATTATGCGAACATTTATTCTATGTAGTTGTGAACTGTCATATATTTCTATTCATTTTTGTTAAATTATGTTTGTTATTATTGTTTGCACTTGTTGGTGGTGTAGTTTTTGAGTCGTGATGATGGATAAGTTAGTCATCATGCTACTCATATTTGCTATGTGCATGTTTAAATATTTGCTAGATGAGGCCGTCCCAAATAATATCATGCATCGAACGAGATTTGTATCAAATACAATATGTGTTGACTTTTTTAGGGCATTATGATGAGCCATATTATCGGTCAGGATAATATAGTCTTCTTCTAAGCATTTCTTATTAATTTCATGTTCTATAGTGTCCCGGCCTAAAGAAGCAACCCTAAGAATAAAATTACTTATATTTTAGTATTTTCTTAATTATAAACTCTGCATCATAGGTTTGTGAATCCTATCCCATTTACTGGTCGTAATTTCAATTACAAATGAACATTAATTCCTTAATGAAATAAATACTATAAATATCATATAATTTATTATTTTAAACTTATTGCAAGGAAGGTTCAAATGCATATCACTCGGTTCTTATGCCTTTACATATATAACACTTAAATTTTAATTTTTACGTACATGTAACTTTACTTAAACATGTAAATTTGTATTTCACTTTTTAAAAGTTAAAATGATGATGCTCTTGTTGTGCCATGAAAATTTTTGGGGGTATAAACTTAAGAAGAAAAGTTTGAGTGCTAGGTATTTAAATACATAAGAATTGTGTAATATGTATGTAAATGTACCTTATTATAAATATTAAATTCCTATGGTAGTTTATATTAAGGGTCCGTTTGGGGCAACTTATTTGTTGCGGTGTCGTTATGAAAAAACACCTGACATGTTTGGGTAAACTGCGTTTTGACAGGTTATGCGTTTCAAAATGATGAAAACATCGTTTTCACATCACACATGTCTAGGTGCGGTGACAGCTTTCTAGCTGCGGTCTGACTTTTCCCAAAAAATACAAATTTGTAGTAGCCACTGCACATAGCTTATTNCCATGAATGAAAAGCTCTATCAGGTGTGGAAGGTTGGCAGATGGTTGTGGATGGTTTAGCACACCTAACAGAGAGCTTTGCAGATCGCCAAGGCAAGTGACATATAAGTGTTGTGTACAAGGATGAGAAGGAGAAGGATTATGAGTTTAATTTTGTGTTTGATATTGTTCCCCCGCAATAGGGATTTATGCTTTTTTCGTTTTCAATTATTGGAACATTTATTCTATGTAGTTGTGAAGTGTCATATATTTCTATTCATTTTTGTTAAATTATGTTTGTTATTATTGTTTGCACTTGCTGGTGGTGTGGTTTTTGAGTCGTGATGATGGATAAGTTAGTCATCATGCTACTCATATTTGCTTTGTGCATGTTTAAATATTTGCTAGATGAGTCCGTCCCAAATAGTATCATGCATCGAACGAGATTTATATCTTCTGGTGTTTCAAATACAATATGTGTCGACCTTTTTAAGGCATTATGATGAGCCATATTAGTCAGGATAATATAGTCTTCTTCTAAGCATTTCTTATTAATTTCATGTTCTATAGTGCCCCGGCCTAAAAAAGCAACCCTAAGAATAAAATTACTTATATTTTAGTATCTTTTTTTATTATATAGTCTGCATCATAGGTTTGTGAATCCTATCCAATTTACTGGTCGTAATTTCAATTACAAATGAACATTAATTCTTTAATGAAATAAATACTATAAATATCATATAATTTATTATGTTAAACTTATTGCAAGGAAGGTTCAAATGCATATCACTCGGTTCTTATGCATTTACATATATATAACACTTAAATTTTAATTTTTAGATACATGTAATTTTACCTAAACATGTAAATTTGTATTTCACTTTTTAAAAGTTAAAATAGCGATGCTCTTGTTGTGCCATGAAAATTTTTGTGGGTATAAACTTAAGAAGAAAAGTTGTGTTAGGTATATAAATACATAAGAATTGTGTAATATGTATGTAAATGTACCTTATTATAAATATTAAATTCCTATGGTAGTTTATATTAAGGGTCCGTTTGGGGCAACTTATTTGTTGCGGTGTCGTTATGAAAAAACACCTGACATGTTTGGGTAAACTGCGTTTTGACAGGTTATGCGTTTCAAAATGCTGAAAACATCGTTTTCACATCACACATGTCTAAGTGCGGTGACAGCTTTCTAGCTGCGGTCTGACTTTTCCCAAAAAATATAAATTTGTAGTAGCCACTGCACATAGCTTATTGACATATTATTTTTAATCAGCTTATCAGCAGATCATTCAATAAGCTGCAGATGCCCCAAACAAGCCCTAAATTTAAACTTATAGGTACAAAGATCTCTAAAATTTGAAATAAACGAATTCATTTTTCCGTTAACTTGTAATTCCGAGANATAGCTTATTGACATATTATTTTTAATCAGCTTATCAGCAGATCATTCAATAAGCTGCAGATGCCCCAAACAAGCCCTAAATTTAAACTTATAGGTACAAAGATCTCTAAAATTTGAAATAAACGAATTCATTTTTCCGTTAACTTGTAATTCCGAGATTTTTTTTTTCTTTTTTTGACATTATTTTAAAGGGAAAAGATATCAAAATAGTTTAATTTAGTAAACATTAAAGTATAGAATCAAATATATAACAGATAAACATTACAATCCATTCAAATTTTTTATTTCTATTAACTATATTTATCTTAATCTTTAGCATGTCCCATATTATCTTGCAAATTATCTTTTCGCNTCAAATTTTTTATTTCTATTAACTATATTTATCTTAATCTTTAGCATGTCCCATATTATCTTGCAAATTATCCTTTCGTCATTAAAAAATAATATTAATTCTAACAAAAATATGCTAAGATATTTTAATTAATAGTGGGCTACAACAGACTTTAAAACTTTTAATTATCATGAAACTATTAACTATACTTTAATATATAGCAGACATAGACATAGTTCTTATGCATTTACAAATCTCACGCTTAAACTTTCAAGCACATGTATACAAACATTTTGTTTGGACTACAATATATTTACATGTGCACAGTATATTTACGTGTGCCACGATCAAAATATTGAAAAATTGATAAAAATGAAACATATTGATTGAGGTTTTATGATGAATTCTGATATTTGAGTGAGGATTTAAAAGAGGATGGTGGATTTGTAAATATTAAGTTTTAGATGGTCTGTATGTAATTGTTCCTTTCGACGGATGGAAGGAGACGGCAGCCGTCTGCGGGGCCCACAATCTTGGACCCGCCCAGGAGGAGGTTAGGCGTGTCAGCCCGGAGGGGCCACTGGACTGGAGCACGAGGCGGTCCCCTGCGTGGTTAGCAAGGCGGGCTCCACTCCACAATCAGGACGGCCTTTATTTTTAGAAGTAGGAAACCAAGAGTCGCCTCCGCTTCTAAAGGAAGAAAGTTCGGTGTCCTACGCCTTGATTATTTTATTGAATATTAGAAATTTAAATGAATATAAATGTTCTAATTAGTCTCATGTGAATCAACTTTATGGCAAAATTTGAAAATGTCAAAAATAATTTATTTGTATTGTTTAGGCATACTATTTTCTTAAAAAAGGTTTCTATAAAGTTATAGTTTTATATTTGGTATTTGACGAGTTATTGTAAAGATAAATTGCACNGTCTCATGTGAATCAACTTTATAGCAACATCATTCAATTTGAAAATGTCAAAAATAATTTATTTGTATTGTTCAGGCATACTATTTTCTTAAAAAAGGTTTCAATAAAGTTATATTTTTATATTTGGTATTTGACGAGTTATTCTAAAGATAAATAGCTCGAATGTGAGGCTATAGATTCGACAGAAATAGTCTTAACCAACTCCCAATCCCGGGTCATTTGGCTAATAACATATTGGTTGGAATTAAAGTGGAGAATTTCAAAAGAGTGGGTTTGAGTGCTCACCTACCCAAATTAAAAACATTAAGCCATCTTACGTATTTTACGTGTGGCATGTGGTTAGATGAGCACCATCATGATCCATTAGCATTAATCATCTCTTGAACATTCTATTGTTTGTAAATTTACTTTGAATATTGAATGATGCNGTCTCATGTGAATCAACTTTATAGCAACATCATTCAATTTGAAAATGTCAAAAATAATTTATTTGTATTGTTTAGGCATACTATTTTCTTAAAAAAAGTTTCTATAAAGTTATATTTTTATATTTGGTATTTGACGAGTTATTCTAAAGATAAATAGCTTGAATGTGAGGCTATAGATTCGACAGAATAGTCTTAGCCAACTCCCAATCCCGGGTCATTTGCCTAGTAACATATTGGTTGGAATTAAAGTGAAGAATTTCAAAAGAGTCGGTTTGACCGCTCACCTACCCAAATTAAAAACATTAAGCCACCAAACATATTTCACGTGTGGCATGTGGTTAGATGAGCGCCATCATGATCCATTAGCATTAATCATCTCTTGAACATTCTATTGTTTGTAAATTTACTTTGAATATTGAATGATGTGTTATCTAATATTTACTTGATGATGTAAGAATTTCAAAGAAAATATTTATGAATTTTTCAAAATTAAATTTAGAAACATTTGGCCTTTGATTTTAGCAAACTTATAATTAAATTGAAAATATTAATGAGAAAAATTCATCGAGATTATGTGTGATCCGATTTGACTCTAAATGACAACAAAAGTGATATGATTTGATGTTAAATGAGCACAAATCAAACACTTATAATATAATTACAACTTTCGTAACATTAATTAGATGATAATTGATATCTTAATCACCTTCTTATAGTCAAATCTAGTGTATGTCAAGAAAAATCTAACAAACCCAATGCTATCTTAATCACCTTTACATACTCTACCTACCGAGTGTCATAGGACTTAGAGATTCCTTCTCTTGACCTTAGGGCTACCGACATTCCCTTGGACGACGCAATTCATAGATTTCTAATAAGGGACTCCAGTCGGGTTGGGTCGACTACTTTGACGAACAGGTAGAACTATCTTCATCGTAGCTTGAGATGACGAAACCATGGTATCATAACCTAGCTGCCTATACCTACTAAGGGATTCATTGCCTTTATATTGACAACTCCTTTTGAGCCACATTGATACTTTGAAATTTCATCGAGGTCATCTCGTGGGCTCTATTTGTCGGTAGGTCGTTGCCCTTAGTGGATACGGTGATTCACTCTCTACCCTTTTGTCTCAGTATGGCTTCGAGGCATCGAGATTCTCTCGCTTGTGATAACCACAAAAATCTTTTGGTTTCCCACTAATTGGATATNCGAACCACGTAAATCTGGTGTCGCCTTTTCTGGTGTGATTTTTCTCGATCTATTTTTTGTTTTATTGTCGTCTTTTTTTTTCATAACATGTCTCAGTATGGCTTCGAGGCATCGAGATTCTCTCGCTTGTGATAACCACAAAAATCTTTTGGTTTCCCACTAATTGGATATCATATTTATGTAAGCAAGACTCTTTTTATTGAGAGTACTCTTGGGCATCCTCCAAAATGGGCGTCTCCGAAGATGTAAATAACTAAAGGAGTACGCCTCTTTAAGAGTTGCTCTTGACCCCGAAACAAACATGAACATTGATTCTCTGGTTGTGGGTTTCTTTCATATGATTTTCTTCACGATATGCTTCCTAGTCGTTTCAATATGTTCTCATTTCGAACGTACATTCTTGAGCTATCACTCGAAGTTTATCTTATGAAAGTTCTCCATGATCTTTTCAAAATTATATTTCTATTTTATCATATTTTTCTTTTTTCTGACTTTTCTTCGAATCATTTTCATGATTTGAAAGATAGATTTGTTTGGAAAAGAGAATTAAATGATGAAGATAAAACAAAATGGTGAATCCAAAGTTACAAAAGAATGAATAAAAATAACTACATGAACTATGATAATGTCTGTAGGCCGCAGAATCTGAAGTTAGGAGCTACGTGAAATGTAGATGTCATAGGCTGTAGTTGGTCATGTAGGTCGTAGCGGAGAGATATAAGAACATTCGTAAACCGCAGAGCCCGGAGTTGAGATCTGTATGAGTCATTGATCACATAGGCTATAGTTTGTTATGTAGGCCGTAAGGAGAGCCATGAGGATAAAACTTCATAGGTCCAGAAAAAGTCATCATATTTTGAGTATGTTGGTAGTAAATAGTTATTACAATGAGTCGCCGTCAGATCCTTGATACTATGTTATTCATGATCCCATATTGGAAGTATGTTATTACATCGTGTGTGAGGTGCATTGTCACACCATCTTTGGAGTGCATCATTACATCTTCTCCAAAACATGTTGTTACATCATATTAATGGTTCTTCGTTACCTTTATCTTTGGGGTGCATCACTACACAATGTTCATGACAACGTGCTAATCCATAGAATGTTCCACTCTGTGGCATTGGCCATTACTTCACACAGTGGTTCTTTACTCTGCAACATTTGGTCAACTACTCCAAACATGCTTCATCTCTGCAGCATCGGCCGTTGTTCAACAAGGTCTTTCAATACTCCAAAATGCGTGAGAGGATTTCATAGCTTTTATCGTGATTGTGAAGTAGCTTTTGTTGCAACGAGAAAAGGGTAGTCGATGGTGGTTAACGAATGTTGGCGAGCTGTGGTTGCGGGGGCTGAAGCGAGAAGTGAGAAGCGTCAGCCGGATCTTCAGTGTGGAAAACTGGACTTCAACTCATTTTTCTCCTGATCCTCCTCCATGTTTAGGTCTTCCTCTTGCTCAAGGTCTAAGTCCCCTTTCATGAATGGGGTAGGGCTCTATTTATAGAGTTTGTGAGACCTCCTTGCAAATAAAGAAGATATCATGTTTACTCGATCAGTCAGTGTGAGGAAGTTCCCTCGATCAGATGATATTTTATAAATCTTTGAGTGTTTTTATGATGTCATTATAATTTAATGATATTGGGCTTATTACATTCATCTTGCCGAGACGTTCGATTTGACTATAAATTTATCAGATTTGAAATTTATTTGACATCTCAGTTAACCACCTAAAGTTTTTAGAAGCGATTTAACAACTTGATCCTGAATTGATCTGTGTCAGATTGGATCAATCCCGATGTCATGGAGTCATTCTTCTCAATACACAGAGTTTGAATTTAAATTTACTGAAATCAGAGTAATATATAAATTTTAATGAAAATTTAAGTATTCTCTGTTCAAAAAATTATCTCGAGATTCATATCACGCCGCCAGATCAATGCAGGATAATAGTGATTCGTTGATGGCTTATAAATACATTCTATTCTTTCATTCCTTTTCTAAATTAACATTCAAATATTAAAATTCAAAATAAAATCTTTTAACTCATAGTTTTCATGTCATCAAATTCCTAGTTATTTGTTTATGGCCCACGAAAAGTGCAAAACNAATCTAGTGTATGTCAAGAAAAATCTAACAAACCCAATGCTATCTTAATCACCTTTACATACTCTACCTACCAAGTGTCATAGGACTTAGAGATTCCTTCTCTTGACCTTAGGGCTACGGACATTCCCATGGACGACGCAATTCATAGATTTCTAATAGGGGACTCTAGTCGGGTTGGGTCGACGAACAGGTAGAACTATCGTCTTCGTAGCTTGAGATGACGAAACCATGGTATACCTAGCTGCCTATACCTACTAAGGGATTCATTCCCTTTATATTGAAAACTCCTTTTGAGCCACATTGATTCTTTGAAATTTCATCGAGGTCATCTTGTGGGCTCTATTTGTCGGTAGGTCGTTGCCCTTAGTGGATACGGTGATTCACTCTCTACCCTATGTCTCAGTATGACTTCAATGCATCGAGATTCTCCCGCTTGTGATAACCACAAAAATCCTTTGGTTTCCCACTAATTGGATATCACATTTATGTAAGCAAGACTCCTTTTATTGAGAGTACTCTTGGGCATCCCCCAAAATGGGCATCTCCCAAGATGTAATTAATTGAAGGAGTACGCCTCTTTGGGAGTTGCTCTTGTCCCCATAACAAACACGAACATTGATTTTCTGGTTGTGGGTTTCTTTCATATGATTTTCTTCACGGATATGCTTCCTAGTCGTTTCAGTATGATCTCATTTGGAACATACGTTCTTGAGCTATCACTCGAAGGTTATCTTATGAAAGTTCTCTATGATCTTTTCAAAATTACATTTCCATTTTTATCATATTTTTCTTTTTTTCTGACTTTTCTTCGATTCATTTTCATGATTTGAAAGATAGATTTGTTTGAAAAAGAGAATTAAATGATGAAGATAAAACAAACTGGCGAATCCAAAGTTACAAAAAAAAAAGAATAAAAATAACTACATGAACTATGATAATGTTCGTAGGCCGCAGAGTCCGAAGTTGGGAGCTACGTGAACCGTGGATGTCATAGGCTGTAGTTGGTCATGTAGGTCGAAGTGGAGAGATATAAGAACATTCGTAGACCGCAGAGCCCGGAGTTGGGAGCTGGATGGCCGTAAGGAGAGCCATGAGGATAAAACTTCATAGGTCCAGAGAAAGTTATCATATTTTGAGTATGTTGGTAGTAAATAGTTATTACAATGAGTCATTGTCAGATCCTTGATACTATGTTATTCATGATCCCATATTAGGAGNTTTAAAAAAATCTAATTGACTACAAGGCTATAAAGATTTATAATCAATTAAAATATTGATTAAGAAAATAGAGTAAAAATTATTAAATTAGATTCAAATGATGTATTAATATAAATAATAATTTTTAAATCTTGCTCAAACCCTTATTGTCTTATGACTACATGATTAGGATTGTTAAAATGACTCTTTGTTCGTGAACAGCTCGTGTTCGGCTCGTTAAGCAAACGAGCCGAACAAGAACACACTTTTTGAGCTCGAAATATAAACGAGCTGAACACGAGCTTAGCATGGTTCGCTCGTGTTCGGCTCGTTTACACCCCTATGTTTGAGTGAGGATTTAAAAGAGGATGGCTGATTTGTAAATATTAAGTTTTGGATGGTCTGTATGTAATTGTTCCTTTCGACGGATGGAAGGAGACGTCAGCCGTCTGCGGGGCCCACAATCCTGGACCCGCCCAGGAGGAGGTTAGGCGTGTCAGCCCGGAGGGGCCACTGGACTGGAGCACGAGGCGGTCCCCTGCGTGGTTAGCAAGGCGGGCTCCACTCTACAATCAGGACGGCCTTTATTTTTAGAAGTAGGAAACCAAGAGTCGCCTCCGCTTCTAAAGGAAGAAAGTTCGGTGTCCTACGCCTTGATTATTTTATTGAATATTAGAAATTTAAATGAATATAAATGTTCTAATTAGTCTCATGTGAATCAACTTTATAGCAACATCATTCAATTTGAAAATGTCAAAAATAATTTATTTGTATTGTTCAGGCATACTATTTTCTTAAAAAAGGTTTCAATAAAGTTATATTTTTATATTTGGTATTTGACGAGTTATTCTAAAGATAAATAGCTCGAATGTGAGGCTATAGATTCGACAGAAATAGTCTTAACCAACTCCCAATCCCGGGTCATTTGGCTAATAACATATTGGTTGGAATTAAAGTGGAGAATTTCAAAAGAGTGGGTTTGAGTGCTCACCTACCCAAATTAAAAACATTAAGCCATCTTACGTATTTTACGTGTGGCATGTGGTTAGATGAGCACCATCATGATCCATTAGCATTAATCATCTCTTGAACATTCTATTGTTTGTAAATTTACTTTGAATATTGAATGATGCGTTATCTAATATTCATTTGATAATGTAAGAATTTCAAAGAAAATATTTAAGAATTTTTCAAAATTAAATTTAGAAACATTTGGCCTTTGATTTTACAAAAATTATAATTAAATTGAAAATATTAAATGAGAAAAATTCATTGAGACCATGTGTGATCCGATTTGACTCTAAATGACAACAAAAGTGATATGATTTGACGCTAAATGAGCATAAATCAAACACTTATAATACAATTATAACTTTTGTAACATTATTTAGATGATAATTGATATCTTAATCACCTTCTTATAGTCAAATCTAGTGTATGTCAAGAAAAATCTAACAAACCCAATGCTATCTTAATCACCTTTACATACTCTACCTACTGAGTGTCATAGGACTTAGAGATTCCTTCTCTTGACCTTAGGGCTACCGACATTTCCTTGGACGATGCAATTCATAGATTTCTAATGAGGGACTCCAGTCGGGTTGGGTCGACTACTTTGACGAACAGGTAGAACTATCGTCCTCGTAGCTTGAGATGACGAAACCATGGTATCATAACCTAGCTGACTATACCTACTAAGGGATTCATTGCCTTTATATTGACAACTCCTTTTGAGCCACATTGATTCTTTGAAATTTCATCGAGGTCATCTCGTGGGCTCTATTTGTCGGTAGGTCGTTGCCCTTAGTGGATACGGTGATTAACTCTCTACCCTCTGTCNAATTGGATATCATATTTATGTAAGCAAGACTCTTTTTATTGAGAGTACTCTTGGGCATCCTCCAAAATGGGCATCTCCGAAGATTTAAATAATTAAAGGAGTACGCCTCTTTAGAAGTTGCTCTTGACCAACAAACATGAACATTGATTCTCTGGTTGTGGGTTTCTTTCATATGATTTTCTTCATGATATGCTTCCTAGTCGTTTCAATATGTTCTCATTTCGAACGTACATTCTTGAGCTATCACTCGAAGTTTATCTTATGAAAGTTCTCCATGATCTTTTCAAAATTATATTTCTATTTTATCATATTTTTCTTTTTTCTGACTTTTCTTCGAATCATTTTCATGATTTGAAAGATAGACTTGTTTGGAAAAGAGAATTAAATGATGAAGATAAAACAAAATGGCGAATCCAAAGTTACAAAAAAATGAATAAAAATAACTACATGAACTATGATAATGTCTGTAGGCCGTAGAATCTGAAGTTGGGAGCTACGTGAAACGTAGATGTCATAGGCTGTAGTTGGTCATGTAGGTCGTAGCAGAGAGATATAAGAACATTCGTAAACCGCAAAGCCCGGAGTTGAGATCTGTATGAGTCATTGATCACATAGGCTATAGTTCCATGAGGATAAAACTTCATAGGTCCAGAGAAAGTCATCATATTTTGAGTATGTTGGTAGTAAATAGTTATTACAATGAGTCATTATCAGATCCTTGATACTATGTTATTCATGATCCCATATTGGGACNATATATATATATATATATATATATATATATATATATATATATATATATATATATATATATATATAAACTAGTGTTAGTTTTGTAAATAGTAAAATTTTGAATGCAATGTATATAATTAATATTCACAACAACAAAAAAAATCAACAATGTATCTATTGGACTGTGACGAAAACGGAGGTACCCGGTGCAGACACGGTGGCCACGTGGGTCCACAACTTATTGAATTAAATCGACGTAAATCTGTAGCAGTTGCATGGTACGTTACATCAAACTCGTCAATGGTGAGTGATTTAATCTGTACGGATCCATGCATTTTGAAAAGCGTTCCATGTAATAATGATATATGAGAATGCCAAATTTGTTGTTATTTTGTGCCCATAAAAAAATTAATGTATACTATTGTTTTGATAGAATTACTGGTTCATAGTTCTATTTATTTAATGTATTTTTTAAATTTGAGTGAATTTAATGATAAATATATGCACATCACATATATAAGATTTTGAACTCATTGAGGCAAAAGTAGAAATATTTTTTAGGGCAAATAAAATCACCAAATATTAATTTTTTAAAATAATCGGATAAATGGGCTAAAGTATAAAATAAAAAAAAAATATTGACATTTATTATATACATAAAAAAATTATAAATTTCACTCGCAACAATTACCAGTCATGCATATAACCTGGTTCTGCTCCTGAAAGTTTAGATCTCCTATTTGAAAGGNGAGTGAATTTAATGATAAATATATGCACATCACATATATAAGATTTTGAACTCATTGGGGGCAAAAGTAGAATTATTTTTTAGGGCAAATAAAATCACCAAATATTAATTTTTTAAAATAATCGGATAAATGGGCTAAAGTATAAAAGAAAAAAAATATATTGACATTTATTATTTACATACAAATATTATAAATTTCACTCGCAACAATTACCAGTCATGCATATAACCTGGTTCTGCTCCTGAAGGTTTGGATCTCCTATTTGAAAGACTAATTGTTAATAACAATGTGAGATGAGTGCATATATGGATGATTAATAAATAGGTTTAGGAATACAAAAATAACATTAAAAAATTTGATTTTTAACCTTTATTCTTAATTGTATATATAATATTTTGTCTAAGGGAAATAATGTGGGCAAACTCATAATTAACTTTAAGAAACATTTTATTATGCTTTTCAAATTTTTAAAAGGCTTTATTGTTGTTGCATGTTATTCTAATTCATGATGTTAGAATGAGATGTTTACATTCTAGCTTGAGGATGAAATACCAATGGTCCTAGTTCAGATGAAATGATTTACTTGATATGTAGAAATAACAGATGTGTTATTCTTATCTTCATTCGAGAAAGCATGTTTATAAAATAATGAACTTAACATTAACTTGATCTTATGTGGTATAATGATAATGATATGAACGAGGACAAGTTGATCGTTGAAAGCGACACTTGTTAGAAAACAAATGTTAAATAATAATGATTTATTGTATGGATAAACAATTGTAAACAGACATTGGCGGTTCGAAGAAGGCACTCGAGTGATGATGTATGAATTATAGTATTTAGACAATGTTGATCAGATGATGACATTAGGCGATGGTGATCAGAAGACAAGGAATAGATGTCAAAGGATGTTAGGTTTTGCTGGATCATCGACAATGATCTGANTCATATGAAATGATTTACTTGATATGTAGAAATAACAGATGTGTTATTCTCATTTTTATTCGAGAAAGCAGGTTTATAAAATAATGGACTTAACATTAACTTGATCTTATGAGATATAATGATAATGATATGAATGAGGACAAGCTGATCGTTGAAAGCGACGGTTGTTAGACAACAAATGTTAAATAATAATGATTTATTGTATGGATAAACAATTGTAAACAGACATTGGCGGTTGGAAGAAGGCAGTCGAGTGATGATGTATGAATTATAGTATTCAGACAATGTTGATCAGATGATGACATTAGGCGATGGTGATCAAAAGACAAGAAATAGATGTCAAAGGAAGTTAGGTTTTGCTAGATCATTGACAATGATCTGTCAATGTTACTCAATAAATTAATGTCAGACATTGATAGTTGGACAATAGTAATTGAGTTAAGGTTTTTTGTTTGATAGCTGTCGATGGTGTTCAGTGTCGTTGNAATAAATTAATGTCAGACATTGATAGTTGGACAATAGTAATTGAGTTAAGGTTTTTTGTTTGATAGCTGTCGCTGGTGTTCAGTGCCATTCGACATCAAACAGAGCTCAAGAATTCTATAGATCTCCAAATTATCTCTAAAAATAATTCAAGTGGCCAATCTATAATTTTTAATATCGTGATTTTAGTAAATATATTCAAAATCTCTAAAAGCTCTAATAGACGTTCATATGAATTTTATTAATTTTGGAATTTTTTTTAAAAATTTAAATATCTTAAAAACCATAAAATTGAGCAATCTTAGAGTTAATTGAAGTAATATTTAATTGATCCTTCAATTAAAGGCTTAATTTAGGCTATTTTGTTGAATCAGATCACTTTTTGTGCTGTTCTTATTAGCTTATTCAAAAAACCAGTTTAAATATAAATTTATTAAATATCAAAGTTAGGGTGATTTTGAATTAAATGATATTTTTGTAACGTATGAATAAACCCCCTATTATTTGTCGTTGAAGCCTGAGTTGTCTATAGATCGATATATATAGTTCTTTGTGGATGTCAATGTAAATCTTCCATAGTAGTTACGAAACAATTAAATATCATCATAACTTTTGCTAGTCATTTGGATGACGCGCCAATTTAATTGAGAATTACTGCAAAAACTCTACGTCTTTAGAAAATTTATAAGAAATTTTATTACTCCCAACTTTACTTTTTATGAAGAAAAAATTTCTCAATTGTGAAGTGAGATCTTACATCCCTTAATTTTGCTTTTATAAGCTCCAACTACTTCTTCTAATTCTACTGAGAATGTTATACAACAACAACAACAACAACAATAAAGCCTTAATCCCACTACGTGGGGTCGGCTACATGAATCTNTTTTTTTTAATTTAAATATCTTAAAAACCATAAAATTGAGCGATCTTAGAGTTAATTGAAGTAATATTTAATCGATCCTTCAATTAAAGGCTTAATTTAGGCTATTTTGTTGAATCAGATCACTTTTTGTGTTGCTCTTATTAGCTTAATCAGAAAACCAGTTTAAATATAAATTTATTAGATATCAAAGTTTGGGTGATTTTGAATTAAATGATATTTTTGTAACGTATGAATAAACGCCCCTATTGTTTGTCGTTGAAGCCTGAGTTGTCTATAGATCGATATATATAGTTCTTTGTGGATGTCAATATAAATCTTCCATAGTAGTTACGAACAATTAAATATCATCATAACTTTTGCTAGTCATTTGGATGACACGCCAATTTAATTGAGAATTATCGCAAAAACTCTACGTCTTTAGAAAATTTATAAGAAATTTTATTACTCCCAACTTTACTTTTTATGAAGAAAAAATTTCTCAATGGTGAAGTGAGATCTTACATCCCTTAATTTTGCTTTTATAAGCTCCAACTATTTCTTCTAATTCTACTGAGAATGTTATGTACTACTAAATTCTTACTGAGGATAGCTTATGAGTGTGTCCATGAGGGCTATAAGTGCTGGCTTCCTCAACCATTTGTCCTCATAAGATATTGCTAGAGATGACTATTAGCTTTGTCTAAGGCTTTCATATGGGCATGCTTTGTAAAAGTTTTGTAACGGATAATGCTATTTACAAGGAAAAATTGTTGATAATAAAAGCTTACCTAAAAAGTAAATAATTATCACTAAGTAAGACAAAAATTCTCTTAAAATTTCTATAAAAAATAAGAAACTCAACTTCTTTAAAATGTTTTAGTGATGATAACTTCTTAAGTATAAGGGCAAATAGGTTATGTTGTTGCTCTATATATTATTATTATTATAAATTGTGATTTGAATGACATTAGTATATCAAAAACTCAAATGATTATACATTTTTGTTAAATATTCTTTTGAATTCTAAAAATAACAGGATTGGTGTCTTCCATTTGAAATCTTTATTGCTCTTATTTTGTTCTTAGTTAGAATATTTAGTTTTAGTCTGGTACTTTTATTTCACGACAATCTATCTTTTTCAGTTAGTATTCCTAACTTCACCACTAACCTTTTAATTATGTACAAATCTTCTGAAACTAAATTATCAGCAGGGTTGGTCTCCTTACATCTTGTTCAAAGTCATCATGTGAAGTCCAAATCAATAATCGAGTTTAAATCCATTATGGTATATGTCCAACTTACACTTCATTCGGTGTCAGGTATGCTTGATTCGTGTGTTTCACACTAGAGCATCAAAACCTACCTTCTAAAAGATAAACAAGTAGTTGTGATACCACATACACGAACTCTTCAACAACAACAATAAACTCGCCAGTTAATCTTTTTTTTTCATGGATATAATCTGTTATAAATCCAAGATATAACGCATAGAATATTCATCTATACCATAAATGTAGCTCTATAGATTAGTATAACATCATTGTGTCCCAATTACACATCTTATCCTAAATCTTAGACCACCAACATATCATACATGAAGCCCATAGATCACAAATCCAGAGAATCAACTAATTAACCCATTATCACCCAAGCTAACTCATCAACCCACCATTATAGCATTAAATTGCAACATCATTATCTTACCTGAAACCTTAGACCATCTTCTCATATATTTACATATCTTATACCAAAATTTTCATCTTTACACACAGAGCACAAATTTCTAATGCATTTACATATCTCATACCTAAATTTTCGTGTTTACATACATAACACCACCTAAATTTTCATATTAACATGCATATAGCACAAATTTCTTATGTATTTACATATCTAACACATCTAAATTTTCATAGTTGTATAAATAGCGCAAACACCTAAATATTACAAACATAACACAAATTCCTTATGTATTTATCTCACATACATAGTACAAAATCCTTATGCATTTACATATCTCACACCTAAATTTCACATTTACATACATAACACAAATTTCTTAGGTATTTATATATCTCACACCTAAATTTTCATGCATAGCACAAATTTCTTATGTATTTACATATCTAAGACCTAAACTTATGTAAAACTATGAAATCCATATACATCGCATACCTAACTGTGGAATACGAAAAAAATTTGAACAAAACATGTTATCCTTTTTTGGAATTGAATTGAACCAAATAAAGAAGGTGTTTATTAAACAAAAATCATATTTAGAGGATTTTTCTTAACAAAAAATTAATGCGAAGAAACACAATACAAGAAACACGTCAGCAGAATGCGACATCAAATAATCAAGGAGAGAAGATGAGGAGTTAATAAATTAAACTTTGTTCAAAAGTTTAATTGAAAGTCTGAGGTATCTAACATGCACAAGGCAGGATATTCTATATGCAGTTGAAATTGTTAGTCTTGAAATGGTGATTGATTTGGAGACTAGGATAATAGAAAAAGTATGATTAACTTTTTATTTTATAATGGTGTCTAAGAAAACAACCAATTGTTGCTCTCTTGATGTGTGAAACCAAATGTGTTGCAGCAAAATCATGTGTGTGTCATGCAATATGAGTAAGGGCCTGTTAAGGGAAGCTACAACGCTTCAGTTTTTTAGATGCAACTGCCTGCCTTAAGAAGCTGTTGCGGGGAAGTTGACCACTTGTTTGTTGCAGTTGTATGAAAACAGCTATGGGGCAGCTGTTTCTAGACAAATGATCATTCTGCCCCTGTTTAGTAATACTGTTTGTAACAGACTTGTGACAGTCATATATTTAATACATAGCACTCCACAATTAGCTATTTATAAAACTAATACACACTTTCTTCTATTTCTCAAATTTGTACTCAAACATAAAAATTCACAATAAAAACCTCAACCCATATTTTTCATTCTTATCTAAATCTAATTGGTTAGTCATGACATATGTAACTGCACTGGTTTTGTAGTTCACTAATTTTGTGTGAGAAAAATAACATTCTCACTTTTGAGTTGTTTGGAAGGTGAATACATATAAATTTGCAATTAATGACTGAATCTAAGAAATAGTGTGCTTAAAAAAAGTATCTTTAACTTCGAACAACCAGTGAGCTTTGTCCCGTTCAGATTTTAGATTTCTATCAAGGATCTTTTAGTGTAATTCTATGATAACTATCACACATCATCACTCAAATCAATAGTTACAAAAATTTAATGTGAGTTGCAACATTTTGAATTGAATACAAACATAAAGTTTTTTTCCCCTATTTAATCCCATTTATTCTTTCAAGTTGCGTTAGGCCCTTTAATCTTGGTTTTGTGCAAAATTGAGAATAGAGGAAGATAGCAAGAGGAAAAAGAAAGAAAAAAAAAGGTCTTTTGTATTCGTTCAAAGAAATCCGTGAAGCCTGTTACTTCTCCTCGAGACCTCCAACTTTCAAATTCCATTTTCTGTATTTGTGTTCTACTAGGATTCATCCATCTCCATGACCGTGGAGCTCCATCTTAGGAGTTTGACCCTTGAACCTGTAGGGGTTTTTTGTCCTGACGGAATTGTCTTGTTAATCTCATTGTTGGATTACTGAGAAGGGAGCCTATTCTGATGAGTTTCGAAGTAGCACGAGTGGGGAGATNGAGAATAGAGGAAGATGGCAAGAGAAAAAAGGAAGAAAAAAAAAGGTCTTATGTATTCATTCAAGGAAATCCATGAAGCTTGTTACTTCTCCTCGAGACCTCCAACTTTCAAATTTCATTTTATGTATTTGTGTTCTACTAGGATTCATCCATCTCCATGACCGTGGAGCTCCGTCCTAGGATTTTGACCCTTGAACCTGTAGGGGTTTTTTGTCCTGACGGAATTGTTTTGTTAATCTCATTGTTCGATTATTGAGAAGGGAGCTTATTCTGATGAGTTTCGAAGTAGCAGGCATGGGGAGAGGAAGGAGGACTGGAAGATGATTACGGAGAAGCCAAGCTGGGTTAGGCATGAGGATATGCAAATCTTCTCTATTAACATTTAGGGGGGTAATCTTAGGTTTGCAACTGACGAAGAGAAGGGAAGCGGGTCTCGATCCGTAAAAAATTGAAGTCGAACGCGGGCCACGAGGCTTTTTCCACGTCCAACCTTTAACCTAAAAAGCCCCACGACGCGCTCCTGACATGCTCCCAAATGATCGTAGTTCATGGCCGCTCCCCGCGACACGCTCCCGAAGCGGTGTGGACGCCCTCCTAAACGGAGCCTAAAGAAGATACTAAAAGAATTGAATATCTTAACTATGAAGACCCCTAAACCTATGTTGTNCCCAAACGGAGCCTAAAGAAGATACTAAAAGAATTGAATATCTTAACTATGAAGACCCCTAAACCTATGTTGAGAATAAATCATTAATAGCATTATCAAAAACTTTTATTCATAAGGAAACAAGCAAACATATCAATATTCATTTTCATAATATAAGAGACAAAATCAAGGATCAAGAAATTCAAGTGGAGTATGTGAGAACTGAAGATTAAGTCACAGACATTCTCACCATGCTATTAGCAATTNGACTGGAAGATGATTACGGAGAAGCCAAGCTGGGTTAGGCATGAGGATATGCAAATCTTCTCTATTAACATTCAGGGGGGTAGTCTTAGGTTTGCAACTGACGAAGAGAGGGGAAGCAGGTCTCGATCCGTAAAAAAATTGAAGTCGAACCCGGGCCACGAGGCTCTTTCCGCGGCCAACATTTAACCAAAAAAGCTCCGCGACGTGCTCCTGACGTGCTGCCAAACGATCATAGTTCGTGGCCGCTCCCCGCGACACTCTCCCGAAGCGGTGTGGACGCCCTCCCAAATGGAGCCTAAAGAAGATACTAAAAAAATTGAATATCTTAACTACGAAGACCCCTAAACCTATTTTGAGAATAAATCATTAATAGCATTATCAAAAACTTTTATTCATAAGGAAACAAGCAAACATATCAATATTCATTTTCATAATATAAGAGACAAAATCAAGGATCAAGAAATTCAAGTGGACTATGTGAGAACTGAAGATTAAGTCACAGACATTCTCACCATGCTATTAGCGATGGAACGGTTCATAAAATTGAAGACACTTCTCGTAGCGATCATAAAAATTTTTGTTTGAGGGAGATTGTTTTGAAATTAAACTAAAATTATTAAATATTAGAAATAGTCATTTATTTACTAAATTATCTTTCAGTATTTCACATACACTAGAATCTAAAAATCTTCGTTGTAGATTCTTCTAGATTATACAAGTATATGAAAAGTTTCTAAAACAATCTTTGTATAACTATAAAGAGGACTTTGTGTATGAATGAAAATGGTGAAATTTCTCTTATTTCACCGTCCACACAAATTTCTCATTCACTTCTTTATATTCTCCACATATATATTTATTTTATAAGCTGCTAAATCTATAAAACGTGGGATTTGAGTGAAAGAGACATCAAGTTCTTAATCCGTTGAGCCTAAAAACATGAATCGAAACTAGCAGAGGTGGCTCAATTATCTCCACAAACACCTTTCCAAATCCAAGCTTTCAAAAGATGCTTCGAGCTTCTTAGCAGCCGACCACCCAGCATTTTTTCCCCTTTTTCTACAGAGAATAACCATGAATTCATCACTAACATGNGCAGCCGACCACCCAGCATTTTTTTCCCTTTTTCTACAGAGAATAACCATGAATTCATCACTAACATGANGCAGCCGACCACCCAGCATTTTTTTCCCTTTTTCTACAGAGAATAACCATGAATTCATCACTAACATGAAAATGTAATCCTTCTCTTGTTCGTTGAAATTCTGCTGTCTTTTCTGTTTTTTTAATTCCAAATAGTCCATAGTGGTGCTGAAAATTAGGTTTTAATTAACATGCTTTAAGAAAAAAACAGTTAAATATTTATAGCAAAACAAATTGAATATTTGTAATATAAAACTAATTATGCCAATGTGACATTGTGATAGTGGAGAAAATATTACATCCGGACAGTAAAATATGCAGAAGACGATGTAATGACATGATTGAATCCACACCGTTGCTCTTTATATTCGCNAACAAATTGAATATTTGTAATATAAAACTAATTATGCCAATGTGACATTGTGATAGTGGAGAAAATATTACACCCGGACAGTAAAATATGCAGAAGACGATGTAATGACATGATTGAATCCACACCGTTGCTCCTTATATTCAAAAAATTTACATAATATTTTCTCATGACTGCATGATGGATCGAATTGTGAAGATAAAAAAGGCTGAGAGGAAATGATTGAGTGAGATAAAGGGTAGAATAAAGAAATAATGTGTTGCCCCTTTCAGCCTGCTTCTCTTCCACTTTGTCTTGGTCTTCTTCTCTTTTGGTCAATTTTACCTTTTTTTCTCTTTATTATTTTATTTCTTTCTCCTTTTGTCTCTACTTGTTTATCTTTCACTGTTCATATAGTAGTTTTAAAAAGATTTTCTCCTACCGCTTTGTCCCCCTTACACAATGAGAGAAGACTGCCATTAATTTTTTGGCATTTACATAGATATCCCATAATTTTTATGTATTTATATATCAACATCTAAACATTCATATTTACATGTGTACCACTCAAATCTTTAACTATATAAACATTATCACCATCGTAACATTTGAAAAGTAAAATACAACTTTTCATACATAATTTTATGACACCGAATTATTATATACATAAATATCAAATTTTAAGTGTAAGATTTAAAAATAATAATAAANCAAACCATCTAAGACGACTTTCTCTAATTTTGTCTGTCACAGGAGCTACACCAACCCTATCACGAATATATCTACTGAGAATGTTATGTACTACTAAATTCTTACTGAGGATAGCTTATGAGTGTGTCCATGAGGGTTATAAGTGCTGGCTTCCTCAACCATTTGTCCTCATAAGATATTGCTAGAGATGACTTTTAGCTTTGTCTAAGGCTTTCATATGGGCATGCTTTGTAAGAGTTTTGTAACGGATAATGCTATTTACAAGGAAAAATTGTTGATAATAAAAGCTTACCTAAGACAAAAATTCTCTTAAAATTTCTATAAAAAATAAGAAACTCAACTTCTTTAAAATGTTTTAGTGATGATAACTTCTCAAGTATAAGGGCAAATAGGTTATGATATATTAAAGTTGTTGCTCTATANCTAAGGCTTTCATATGGGCATGCTTTGTAAGAGTTTTGTAACGGATAATGCTATTTACAAGGAAAAATTGTTAATAATAAAAGCTTACCTAAAAAGTAAATAATTATCACTAAGTAAGACAAAAATTCTCTTAAAATTTCTATAAAAAATAAGAAACTCAATTTCTTTAAAATGTTTTAGTGATGATAACTTCTTAAGTATAAGGGCAAATAGGTTATGCTATATTAAAGTTGTTGCTCTATATATTATTATTATAAATTGTGATTTGAATGACATTAGTATATCAAAAACTCAAATGATTATACATTTTTGTTAAATATTCTTTTGAATTCTAAAAATAATAGGATTGGTGTCTTCCATTTGAAATCTTTATTGCTCTTATTTTGTTCTTAGTAAGAATATTTAGTCTTAGTCTGATGCTTTTATTTCACGACAATCAATCTTTTCAGTTAGTATTCCTAACTTCGCCACTAACTTTTTAATTCTGTACAAATCTTCTGAAACTAAATTATCAGCAGGGCTTGTCTCCTTACATCTTGTTCAAAGTCATCATGTGAAGTCCAAATCAATAATCGAGTTTAAATCCAATATGGTATATGTCCAACTTACACTTCATCCAGTGTCAGGTATGCTTGATTCGTGTGTTCCACAGTAGAGCATCAAAACCTACCTTCTAAAAGATAAACAAGTAGTTGTGATACCACATACACGAACCCTTCAAAAACAACTATAAACTCGTCAGTTAATCTTTTTTTTCATGAATATAATCTGTTATAAATCCAAGATATAATGCATAGAATATTCATCTATACCATAAATGTAGCTCTATAGATTAATACAACATCATTGTGTCCCAATTACACATCTTATCCTAAATCTTAGACCACTAACATATCAGACATGAAACCCATAGCTCACAAATCCAGAGAATCAACTAATTAACCCATTATCACCCAAGCTAACTCATCAACCCACCATTATAGCATTAAATTGCAACATCATTATCTTACCTGATACCTTAGACCATCTTCTTATATATTTACGTATCTTATACCAAAATTTTCATCTTTACATACAGAGCACAAATTTCTAATGCATTTACATATCTCATACCTAAATTTTCGTGTTTACATGCATACCACCACCTAAATTTTCATATTAACATGCATATAGCACAAATTTCTTATGCATTTACATATCTAACACATTTAAATTTTCATAGTTATATAAATAGCGCAAACACCTAAATATTACAAACATAACACAAATTTCTTATGTGTTTATCTATCTCACATACATAGTACAAAATAGTTATGCATTCNTCTTTTGAATTCTAAAAATAATAGGATTGGTGTCTTCCATTTGAAATCTTTATTGCTCTTATTTTGTTCTTACTTAGAATATTTAGTCTAAGTCAGATAATTTTATTTCGCGACAATCTATCTTTTCAGTTAGTATTCCTAACTTCGCCACTAACTTTTTAATTCTGTACAAAGTCATCATGTGAAGTCCAAATCAATAATCGAGTTTAAATCCACTATGGTATATGTCCAACTTACATTTCATCCGGTGTCAGGTATGCTTGATTCGTGTGTTTCACACTTGAGCATCAAAACCTACATTCTAAAAGATAAACAAGTAGTTGTGATACCACATACACGAACCCTTCAACAACAACAATAAACTCGTCAGTTAATCTTTTTTTTCATGGATATAATTTGTTATAAATCCAAGATATAATGCATAGAATACTCATCTATACCATAAATGTAGCTCTATAGATTAATACAACGTCATTGTGTCCCAATTACACATCTTATCCTAAATCTTAGACGACTAACATATCATACATGAAGCCCATAGCTCACAAATCCAGAGAATCAACTAATTAACCCATTATCACCCAAGCTAACTCATCAACCCACCATTATAGCATTAAATTGCAACATCATTATCTTACCTGATACCTTAGACCATCTTCTTATATATTTACGTATCTTATACCAAAATTTTCATCTTTACATACAGAGCACAAATTTCTAATGCATTTACATATCTCATACCTAAATTTTCATGTTTACATACATACCACCACCTAAATTTTCATATTAACATGCATATAGCACAAATTTCTTATGTATTTACATATCTAACACATCTAAATTTTCATAGTTATATAAATAGCGCAAACACCTAACTATTACAAACATAACACAAATTCCTTATGTATTTATCTATCTCACATACATAGTACAAAATCCTTATGCATTTACATATCTCACACCTAAATTTCACATTTACATACATAACACAAATTTCTTAGGTATTTATATATCTCACACCTAAATTTTCATGCATAGCACAAATTTCTTATGTATTTACATATCTCAGACCTAAACTTATGTAAAACTATGAAATCCATATACATTGCATACCTAACCGTGGAATACGAAAAAACTTTGAACAAAACATGTTATCCTTTTTTGGAATTGAATTGAACCAAATAAANGAATAAATCATTAATAGCATTATCAAAAACTTTTATTCATAAGGAAACAAGCAAACATATCAATATTCATTTTCATAATATAAGAGACAAAATCAAGGATCAAGAAATTCAAGTGGAGTATGTGAGAACTGAAGATTAAGCCACAGACATTCTCACAATGCTATTAGCAATGGAACGGTTCATAAAACTGAAGACGCTAATTCTTGGGGCGATCAATAAAAATTTTTGTTTGAGGGAGAGTGATTGGAATTAAACTAAAATTATTAAACATTAGAAATAGTCATTTATTTACTAAATTATCTTTTAGTATTTCACATACACTAGAATCTAAAAATCTTCGTTGTAGATTCTTCTAGATTATACAAGTATATGAAAAGTTTCTAAAACGATCTTTGTATAACTATAAAGAGGACTTTGTGTATGAATGAAAATANAACAAGCAAACATATCAATATTCATTTTCATAATATAAGAGACAAAATCAAGGATCAAGAAATTCAAGTGGACTATGTGAGAACTGAAGATTAAGTCACAGACATTCTCACCATGCTATTAGCGATGGAACGGTTCATAAAATTGAAGACACTTCTCGTAGCGATCATAAAAATTTTTGTTTGAGGGAGATTGTTTTGGAATTAAACTAAAATTATTAAATATTAGAAATAGTCATTTATTTACTAAATTATCTTTTAGTATTTCACATCCGCTACAATCTAAAAATCTTCGTTGTAGATTCTTCTAGATTATACAAGTATAAGAAAAGTTTCTAAAACGATCTTTGTATAACTATAAAGAGGACTTTGTGTATGAATGAAAATGGTGAAATTTCTCTTATTTCACCGTCCACACAAATTTCTCATTCACTTCTTTATATTCTCCACATATATATTTATTTTATAAGCTGCTAAATCTATAAAACGTGTGATTTGAGTGAAAGAGACATCAAGTTCTTAATCCGTTGAGCCTAAGNGAGAATAGAGGAAGATGGCAAGAGAAAAAAGGAAGAAAAAAAAAGGTCTTATGTATTCATTCAAGGAAATCCGTGAAGCTTGTTACTTCTCCTCGAGACCTCCAACTTTCAAATTTCATTTTCTGTATTTGTGTTCTACTAGGATTCATCCATCTCCAAGACCGTGGAGCTCCGTCCTAGGATTTTGACCCTTGAACCTGTAGGGGTTTTTTGTCCTGACGGAATTGTCTTGTTAATCTCATTGTTGGATTATTGAGAAGGGAGCTTATTCTGATGAGTTTTGAAGTAGCAGGCATGGGGAGAGGAAGGAGGACTGGAAGATGATTACGGAGAAGCCAATNCATTGAGTGAGATAAAGGGTAGAATAAAGAAATAATGTGTTGCCCCTTTCAGCCTGCTTCTCTTCCACTTTGTCTTGGTCTTCTTCTCTTTTGGTCAATTTTACCTTTTTTTTCTTTATTATTTTTATTTCTTTCTCCTTTTGTCTTTACTTGTCTATCTTTCACTGTTCATATAGTATTTTTAAAAAGATTTTCTCCTACCGCTTTGTCCCCCTTACACAATGAGAGAAGACATCCAGCAAGGCCATTAATTTTTTGGGCTTTTACGTACATATCCCATAATTTTTATGTATTTATATATCAACATCCAAACATTTATATTTACATGTGTACCACTCAAATCTTTAACATTATATAAAAATTATAACCATCATAAAATTTTAAAAGTAAAATACAACTTCTCATACATAACTTTATGACACCGAATAATTATATGCATAAATATCAAATTTTAAGTGTAAGATTTAAAAATAATAAAGAAAAATTGTTGGGTATGTATGCAAATTTCCTATTTTTGCAACTAAAACATATTTTTGTCAAACAAAGGGTTGTTTGTTTAAGAAGATAAATGCTATATTTCACACAAGACGAAAAAAAAAAACTCTAAAAATTTTTATCTTGTAATTTAACACTTAAAAGATGAATTCTATTAAATTTTATATAAAATATAAAATAAATTATCATTACTCATTATAGTAAATAGGGTTTTTAACGATCCAACTTCGAGTCGAGTTGGGTTTGGCTTAAAATTGGGTTGAAAAAAATCTGAAACAAAATTTTGTCTCGTAGCTCGGTTTGTTGATTTTGATGCGATCACGAAATGAGAAAAAAAAAGTCCAATCAATTTTTTTCAGTGATTAATGATCTTCAAGCTAAATTCACAACACCAAGTATACATGAATATTTTCAAGCGAAATATTTCGATTTAACCAACACGTCTAAAGTGACTAAAGATCTTGCCATTCATGTAAACTCATGTGTTCGGCTTGTTAAAACGTTAGTACTTGAAATCAGGCATATACATTAAGCTCATTTTCTCGATGAGCCTAATGCATGCAAGATCCTATTAGATCGTGTTCGTCTCTTTATTCATTTAAAATATGTAAATAAAAAATAAATCTTTATTTATTAATTGATGAAAATGTAAATGGGAGCATTTTTTCTTATGAGATTCATTTTTTATTTTTTTCTTCTTATANCTACATTAAGCTCATTTTCTCGATGAGCCTAATGCATGCAAGATCCTATTAGATCGTGTTCGTCTCTTTATTGATTTAAAATATGTAAATAAAAAATAAATCTTTATTTATTAATTGAGGAAAATGTAAATGGGAGCTTTTTTTTCTTATGAGATTCATTTTTTA
The DNA here is from genome assembly GCA_002079205.1 of Phalaenopsis hybrid cultivar. Lineage (NCBI taxonomy): Eukaryota > Viridiplantae > Streptophyta > Magnoliopsida > Asparagales > Orchidaceae > Phalaenopsis > Phalaenopsis hybrid cultivar. Next base: position 104,851 of record JXCR01128472.1, on the reverse strand, counting down.
TTTTTTTCTTTTTATATATTTAAAAGTGGCTTGTTTTTAGCTCGTGATGAGCATGTATTTAAGCTGAGCCAAGNTCTTCTTATATATTTAAAAGTGGCTTGTATTTAGCTCGTGATGAGCATGTATTTAAGCTGAGCCAAACTGACATAGGAAAAAAATTTAAGGACAAACCAATTTTACAGAAATAAAAATTTAAATAAGCCAAATGCTCCCAACATCCGAATATATAAAAAAACCATTATAAATTACCGAAATCACATGACCAATCATCTGTTTGGGGGCAGCTTGTGTATTTCAGGATAAGCAGTTTATCCTGAAATGTGGCCCGCGGGTCAACTGCGGGGGTCGACTTGCGGTCTGCGTTTAATATAAAAAACCAAACGCAGCGTTTTCAAAAACGCACAAATCAAACGGTTAGACAGTATTTTAAAAAATACGACCGCACTTATAAGCAGCCCCAAACGGGCCGCATTTTTGGCAGCTTNATAAGCCAAATGCTCCCAACATCCGAATATATAAAAAAACCATTATAAATTACCGAAATCACATGACCAATCCTCTGAGGGTCTGTTTGGGGGCAGCTTGTGTATTTCAGGATAAGCAGTTTATCTTGAAATGTGGCCCACGGGTCAACTGTGGGTTCGACTTGCGGTCTGCGTTTAGTATAAAAAACCAAACACAGCGTTTTCAAAAACGCACAAATCAAACGGTTAGGCGGCATTTTAAAAAATGCCGCCGCACTTATAAGCAGCCCTAAACAGGCCGCATTTTTGGCAGCTTATAAGTGCTGCGGCGTTTTTGAAAACGCCGTCCAATCGTTTGGTTTACGCGTTTTTGAAAACGTTGCGTGTCGCGTATGGGTTTTTTACACTAAACGCTGGCCGCAAGTCGACCCCTTCAGTCGACCCGTGGGCCACATTTCAAGATAAGCTGATTATACTGAAACACACAAGCTGTCTCAAACAGACAAGACCCTGAATGACGAGAGAAAAAACCATGCGCAGTGTTCCAATAGCCTATGACATATAGCTCTATCAACTAGCGTTGGAAACTATGCCAATTAAAAAAGGCTTATCTGGAATATGAGTAAATTTAAGGCACCGTTTGACGCAGCTTATTCTCTGCGTCCGGGCGTTTTCAAAACGCCGTGTCTGCGTTTGTCTGGGCGTTGNTCTTTTTATATATTTAAAAGTGGCTTGTATTTAGCTCGTGATGAGCATGTATTTAAGCTGAGCCAAACTGACTTAGAAAAAAATTTTAAGGACAAACCAATTTTACAGAAATAAAAATTTAATTAAGCCAAATGCTCCGAATAAAAAGAAAAAAAAAACCATTATAAATTACCGAAATCACTTGACCAATCATCTGAATGACGAGAGAAACAGCCATGCGCAGTGTTCCAATAGCCCATGACATGTAGCTGTGTCAACAAGCGTTGAAAACTATGCCAATTAAAAAGACTTATCTAGAATATGAGTAAATATTTAAATTGGAGGGTGAGTTTCTCTCCATATTTACTCGAGCAAACGAAAGAAACTGACGCTTTTCCCCACATGAAAAGATTTTTTTCACGTAATTCTCAAATTATAAATTTTAGAATCATCCATCCAGTTATAATTTGACCAAATATCATTTAATTTGCTGAAAAAATAATATAAATAAATATGATGTATTGTCTTTTAAATATTTTATAGTTATTTGTATTGGAAAAGAATGAAAAGATAACATTTCAAAATATGTAAGCTATTATTGGTATGTGACGGGTGACATCCGACAGCTGCGACAAACAATTGACACTGGTGGCTGGTTGTGATGGGAAGTGACAAAGGCTAGATACGGGTGGCGGCGGGCTGGAGATGACTAGAGGCGTTGGGCGTTGGGTGGTGGGGCGTGACATGCCGTTAAATCTCAAATTCAATCAAATTGACCAATTTTTAAATTAGCTAAAATGAACTAAGAATAAATTTAAAATGAATAAATTTAAATTTTATTCATATTTTATATTGTATTTGTAATTCTTCGAACCAAACACTTCATTTTCTAAAATTCATTCAAAACATATACAATACACTATGAATTCTCCCAACTAAACAATCCCAAATATAAATGATTCTAATGAACATAAATGCAGCTCAAACATTTAATGTTGTGAAGCATTAATTAAAAGACAAAATAAACTTCAGATTTGGCATCCTTATACTTGAATCTCGCATCTCGATAAGAGGAATCCAATGAGCCTGTAAGTGTTAAATCTAGGTTTGTTCTATGAAACATGCCCAAGGATTAGAGTGATTGAAACCGTGAGGGAGAGGTAAGTTTACCTTTCGATGTTCTCTTGGAGGCTTTCTCTTTTGCTTTCTTCGCATGGAAAACCTCTTTGACATCTGAGGCCTTCCATTGTTCATCTGTCATGCACCAAATTTATCTGGTCAAAAAACCTTATCAATAACCTTCTGATCGGTGTACTAAGAGATTGATAATGATCAACGCTCAATTTTCTTCATGATAGCAACCAAATGTTTCAAAAGTGTTTTGGTTTTACTCACTGGCACATTCTGAGGGGTGATGCTGATTCCCCAGTCGATAGAGCAAGATCTGACCTGAAATTGTTTTCTCCAATCTTTATTTTGGTCTCCGGGAGCTGGAGTATGTAACCGACATAAAAGTTTGTGAGATTATCCTTATCAATCTTGAACAAAAAATAATAGTTAAACAAGTCTGTTGACCATGTTATGGCCGAACAATGATAGAAAATGAGGAATGCCATGATCATGACAATCTAGTTTGGCATGACTTGCATCGAAATCACTCCATATCGATTGAAAATGCCCTTTAGCTCAATACGTAGTGGGAGCCTCATACCGCATCAAAATTGATCCCGGTAGAATACCAAATCGTCTCTAATGCTTGTCACTCAATCAAAACTCTTGACGGCTCGAATTTTCACAAAATCACCAAACACATATTCTACACATCATCTTCATTTAGCAAAAAAGAATAGACTCTAGGGTAAGTGTCAAAAACCATGAGAGAAAAAAGGATAACAAGGAAGAATTAGAAGGGATTGGAAAAGTCTCATGCACAACACTCCTTAAACTATTTATAATAAGAGAGCTGCAAAAGTCGAAATGCTTTGTGGGTCATCTTTCTAAATGTTCTGATAAAGAGGGAGTCACATCACATCACTTCAATATAAATATATTAGAAATTTTTTTATTTATTTATCAAAACAAAAAAAAAAAAAGTTATATGTGCTATTCAGAAAGAAACTAATTAACAAAAAAGTCTTCAACCACCTGAGCCTAGACATGCCCTCAGTGAAGTTGCAACTTGAGCAATGATTGGCCGCCTAACTTGAAATAATTTCCTTGATCGACATCTTTTTGAGTCTGACTGACTCGTTTCTCTTTCCAGAGAGCTATACCCTCATCACGGAGAGTTCAATCCACTCAACACAAGCCTTCAAACCTCAAATAATGTCATTGTCTAATCCACTAGATGTCAGCTCAACAGAATCCATTATTTCGTTCACTCAATGTTACAATGATCCAAAAGTTTGTTGATAACCGCCATCCATCCCTGGAGAAGTAGTAAATAGATCGGCTAACAGATTGACCACATCACCAGTCGGTTGTTGACTCTTTTCGATCAATTGATGAAACGTGGTTGTTGGAATTGTAAGATCAGCAACAACATTGACTGACTGCATACCTAAATTGGTCGAAATCTCTGCGTTGTTCTTATGCACTTCGAATAGATGATCATTGGAATCCGTCGATATACCAAGTTGTTCCAAAACACCAGCTACCTCTTGAGAGATCAGATCAACCCGATGAAAATCTTCCTCGATGACCAGGACAAGGTTCACGAGAGGAGCCGGAAGCCCATTATCTTTCTCTGCCCTTACTACTTTTTCTGACCGATCAGCATCGGGGCCAGCGACACACACAACCTGATTATTTAAGTTGGTTATGTAGCCCTTGTGTTTCTTCTTCCTTACAGCCACCATCTTTTTTTTTTTTATTTTTTTCCGTTACACGAATATGAAGAGACTAAAAAAGGACCTGGAACACTTCGAGAAACTCTTCAAGAGGCACACAAAATGCATCGTCATCAAAATGGGTTGGACTTCTCACGTAAAACATTATGGCTTTTGAAATCCAATATCGGAATGAGAAAGAAAGCCTTTACTGACCCTATTTATAGAAATATTATGGGAATGAAAAACTAGGAAATAATCATTACGCTTTGAAAATATTTAATTAATCATTTTCTTTCTTTATTGTAGTTAACAAAGAGCAAGAAAATTAGGGAACAAATATACTATTGGAAAAATATCAGTACGAATTTTAAAGTGACTTAACTGTTCGAAAGGACTCCATGATTTTCGATCGGAATTGCATACGGATAATCTCTGCAAATCTTGACGGTCGGTTGAATTGCTCAAATGATAAAATCAATGGGGAATTAGGCGACTGACAACTGGAAATAAAAATAATTTGTCTTGGCATGTATTATTTCTGATGGTTGCAACTATCATGAAAGTAGTTACCATTTAGTTATTTGTATTAAAGAGGTAGTTATATTAACTACCCAAGATTAGATAAAAACTAAGAAATACACTCTAACCAATGAGATAATGAGTGAAAATAATGTAATTGTAAACCTGAGCAACATGTGATTATAAATTGAGGTTGTTTTATGAATAAGAGTTTACACACTCATTACACCGGAACTCATAGACTTATGATCTCCCTTTTCTTTTGTGCTCTTTCTCTCGAGGCATGCTTACTAAGACAATTTTGGATCTACCAGGTGTACGCTAAGGAAATTCAATTTTGAGATCTTTAGAACACTTAAGTTATGAATGAATAGTTGATAATCAAAAGGATCAACATAAATCGTTTGATAAAGCATTTTGAGATTTTGGATAAATTTTTCAAGACCCCCTTTCGCAATTCTATGAATAGTACATCTTTTTTAACATGAGCGGGAGAAAACAAAAGGCCAAGTAAACACTACTGAAGAAAGCTTAAAGCCAATGATTACCAGCCATCATCCCTGATCATCATTAGTAGCTAAAACAGTTTAATTATTTATTATACAGGGTGTTATTGTCTAATCGGTCCAAAATTATCAAAATTAGTGTTTATCAGACTCTATTGTAATACAAAATGACAAGTATTCTAACTCTATAACCCCATCGTCTGAGTAACCGAGAAGAGTACATATATATAACTTCGAACACATAATAGGTTATTTTAACCAATTCACTTAAAACTTTTTCAATATCTTATTACTTATATCTACATGTGTTATTTTACTATTGAACCACCTCCTTCAAGATGGGGCCTCCTTCCATGTCTTCCACTGATCTTCACTTTATCACATGCATGTCTGATCCTATTTAATTAATTGCTCAATCTCAACTATTCAGCCTTGATCCTGACCTTTCTGTCCTGCGGACCATTTCATAAGCATTTAATATATATATTAGCTGAAAAAGAATATACATATATAGAACTTAAGCCCAAATGAAATCAAACATAAACTACATCAGAACTAATGATTATTTCATTTGCTTTGATTTTTCAATTATATTCTTTTGTTGCCTACCTNCAGTCCTGCAGACCATTTCATAAGCATTTAATATATATATTAGCTGAAAAAGAATATACATATATATAACTTAAGCCCAAATGAAATCAAACATAAACTACATCAAAACTAATGATTATTTCATTTGCTTTGATTTTTCAATTATATTCTTTTGTTGCCTACCCCTTGCTAGCAAGAATAAGGAAAGATAGATGCCTTTAAATGAGGTCTTCATGAAAGAGATTGTTTGGTTTGCTTAAAAAAGGAATGCCATGAACAAAAAAAATGTATTATATTTAAAATATTTTAAAATTATTTAGTCCAATGACGAATAATTGTAGGAATTTATATGTTATTTGTTTATTTTTAAGAAAAAAACTAATCCATTGTAAAATATACTCGTTGGCCGCAATGGATGGCAGCTACAACTTAGGGCTGCCAATAGTCAGCAATAGCGGCTGGCAACCTGAGAATAATAGTCGCCGGCAGGCGAAGGCAGCTGTAGGCAGAGGTGGCGAGGGCAGCGGCGGCGATGGCTGGCAAGAGCGGTACTTGCTGGCAGCGATGATGACATGCAGTGGCTGGAGGGAAAAATATTGTATAAGGACACCTGTCGCATATTTGTGTAAGGTGCCCAATAATAGAGTGTCACGTGGTAACNAGTCAGCAATAGCGGCTGGCAACCTGAGAATAATAGTCGCCGGCGGGCGAAGGCAGCTGCAGGCAGAGGTGGCGAGGGCAGTGGCGGCGATGGTTGGCAAGAGCGGTACTTGCTGGCAGCGATGATGACATGCAGTGGCTGGCCGGAAAAATATTGTATAAGGACACCTGCCGCATATTTGTGTAAGGTGTCCAATAACAAAGTGTCACGTGGCAATTCGAGACTGAGCCCAAATTTAATATAAGTTTACACACAATTTTTTTTTATCCGACCAACATTCAAAATTTAGCAAAATGCGGTACACTATTTTTCAGCCAACCAATAGCACCTAACTGAATATTAATACTTCAATGCCCAATATTTCTTCACAAAGATGCTCCTCTAAATGCAAGTGGCGTCTGCAGTATGTTGACCCACACCCACCAACTGAGCTTTTAAATTTCAGCAGTAATGGCTGGAGAAGATGCCTCAACGTGCGAGTGTCAGAATAAAAGAAGTTGGAGATGTACCTGTCTTGTATTTATGTTTTAATTAAGGCTATGTTAATGATTGATTATTTAGATTTTGATAAAAAAATGAAGCTAAAATGAAGGTTTAGTAGAGAACGAGAGAGAGGTACAGCAGTTGTAAGTTGAACTCTGGAGTGATTTACACTGAGATATAAGAAGTGATAGTATTGCCATGATGGAAGAAACAATCACGTGGAATGTGGTCAAGCCTGGCATCAGATTCCTTCAACTGAAATCTTTTCTTATTTCTTTTTTCTGGTAACTGTCAATTTCATCTAATAAACGACATATAACAAAGAGAAACAGAATACGAATATTATTATGTTAATAGTAAAAAACTATTCATTGGCACTACGTCTGTCCTTAAAACTTTTACTGAAAACGTTGCTCAATGGACAGAACATATTGACATGATTCTCAGTAAAAAATGGTGTTCATATGGAGTCAGTTTTCAAGGATTCCTCTTAATAGTTTTAGTTTTAACAATGTTAATGATGTTTGGTGGCAATTATTGCTGATTAATTACTAGCTTCATGTTTTTTTTTTCTAATTATAAACTTTTTTTACTTACTTTCTCCTTCTCCTTCTCCATTTCATGTTAAAAATGTGTTTCTATTTAAAGTATTTTAAGACCGTATTTAGTAATTTAGCTAAAATTCCTCAAAAATTTATAGGACCCTTCGTGTTAATTCATTTGATCATATATTATTCTTTAAGTATTTAATTGTTTTAATAACATCTTATACATATTAGTTTTTTTTGTCGAGAAATTTGATTTGCTGTAAGCATATTAAATTTATAATTCATTTGGCATTTCAATTAATGTTTCATAACGTCTAATCACACTTTAAGTGCTAGATTTAAGTCCATTTTCTATATCTTTTATTAATCTAAACTGTTAAGTATTTTTAAATATAAATTCTTTTGTAATTATTTTAGAAAATTAAAAATTAAATTATTAAAAGCATTATTTATGCAAAGTTTGACTATTATCATAAGCAATAAATGACTTCACTGGATGAGGGGCTGCAAAAATCTTTCGTGATGCGATCCGTCGCTGCTGGCGTGTACTAGTAAGCTTGCAGATTAAAAATAGGGGCATTTGCCTAAATACCAACCAATTCTTATGTATTTACATCCCTAAGAGCTGAATTTCACTTTTTATACTTATACCATCCAAATCTTTAATATCACTTAAGAATATCATTATCTTTATTTAAAAAAATAAACAAAATTTAATTTTTTTCAAATATGAATTAGATTGCAAATATGTAAAAATTATAGTTTAGGTGTTAGATTTGTAAATACATCCAATTTTAGTGGTATATATGTGAATCTTATATACTTTTTAAAATATCAATGAGCATAAGAACTATTATTGATATCCGTTTAAAAACTACTAAGAACAAGTCGGCGAACCTTCTCTCAATTTTCACACGCGTGGAAGGATAAAAATGTGAAATTAGACATGCATTAATATTAATAATAGCATTTAGGGTATTTGAGAAAGTCTTGATTATTTTCTTTAATGTAATTATTATGTTTTTTTTTCCTACCTTGCTAAAAATAAAATGTAATGTACAAGTTTTGAAAGAGTGCTAATCTTTGAAATATGTTTGAATTATGTTGTTCAGTGTAAAATAAATGTAAAATTTTATTTTATTTTATTTTTCGTTTGCTTTGAAGTAAATTGAAAACAATGTATTTATTTGAGCGAAGGGCAACGTGTGGTAGCCGACAATGGGCAACAACTATGGCAGCGGTGAGCGGTGGCTAGCAATGATGGACTGCGACGATGGCGGACCACAGTGGAATGCAGCAATGAAGGAGGACGGCGGGCGGGCGGTATGCTATGGCGACTTACCTATAACATTTTACATGAGTGATATAATTTAAATTCGGCCAAATTAAATTAATCTAAAGATTCATTCAAAATGAACTGTCTTTTAAACTTCAAATTCATTAAAAATTTATATTGTATTTATAAATTTTCATATCAACTAAATAATTTTCTCAAAGTACATGCAAAAGTAGTACAATACCCCCACTAATTTACTCAACCAAAAGGCTAATAGCAACAAAGTTTCTGATTTGATGCATTGTCTCGGTAGTCGACAACGAGCAAATCCTATTAACGAGTTTAAAAAGCCAATTTAAGATAGTATATGCTGCAAACAGATTAAACGCACTGTATTAATAGGCGATAAGAACAACTTTTAAATCGCTTTAATAAAACACAAAATCTACCAAAGCATTCAACACATTCTAAAGCATTGATATGTGCTAAAAAATTTGCGGTGGTAGAGTAACAAATTATCGTATTAGCGTTGTATGAAAGTTCAACACACACACAAATTAAATAGAAAAAAACGGTGATGACTCCATAAGTTTTTACTTGGGAAACCCGTTAGGGAAAAACCATGGGGTCTGGCCCAGTTGTGGAAATCCACTGTTGATTGATGATTACAGAAATTACTTGTCCCACAGACGGGAAAATGTAATTATATTTTTCAGATTACAATGTCAACTGACGACGGCTGGATAGTGGTGATTGATGACGAAAGGTGGAGGTCGACGACAGTCAACGGTGGTCTTCAGCGATCGACGATAAAGGTCGACGGTGGTCGACGACGGAGGTCGGTGGTGATCGGCGACGATTGGCTGTGATGTTGAGCTGCAGCTTCTCCTCAAGACCTCAGACTCTCTCTAGACTTCATCCTCCCTCATGAGAGGGATTGAGCTCTATTTATAGTGTTCTGGGTGCAATTCATGCAAGAATATGAACTATTTTGATCAGACGGTACGGAGAACTTCCCTTAATCATACAACGTTTAATGGATATTTGAGTGCCTTAATGATGTCAGAATTGAGTGATCTTGGGCTAGTTGGATTCGTCTTATCAAGCCGCTCGATTTGAGTGTAAACTTGACATATTTGACAGTCGTTTGACTTTCTAAATGTATTCATAAATCTTCAAACTATGGTTTAATGACTTGATCTGGGCTTGATTTTACTTGGATTGAACTAATTTTCATATCATTAGGTCCGTCTCATTGAACATGTCAGTTTGACTATAAGATTGCTGAAATCAAAACTCTGGATGATTCTTTATCAAGATTTGAATGTTTCTTGTTTAAATTATCTTCTCGAGATTCGTGTATTGCCTCTATATCTGCATTGGATGATGAAAATTTATTGTTGGTGTATCAAACATCATTAATTTTATGAAAATATTCAAGCTTAGGCCGACGATAGTAACTAATATTTTTCTATCTTGAAATTTGGCTCATTCTTGTATGATTAATATACGGAACTAAGTTTAACTACGACACATATACTTGCGTGAGTAGCTAGTGCTTCGTCGCATTTAGAACGAATAATTTTTCTACAAAGCCCACCAAAGTTGGCGAGCAATGGGTGGCTAGCGGTGGTTGACGACGATCGACAAATATGAAGGTTGGCGTTTTACATTGGCTCTTTGATCTTGGACAAGACTAGAGATGGGTTCCTTTTTCATCTTCTTCTTTTTTTCAACTTAAATGAAGAAAGAGTGTCTATTTATAAGCATATAAGGAGGGGCTTTTTTGTCCTTTTAAAAATTACCACTGTAATTTTCTGATGAAACTAGCTAAATTAAGGGTTCGTTTGAGGCAGCTTATTTGGTGCGGTGGCGTTTTCAAAACGCACCTGACATGTTTGGGTAAACTACGTTATGACAGCTTATGCTTTTTGAAAACGTTGAAAACAGTGTTTTCATATCGCACTTATCTAGGTGTGGTAGTTTTCCAACAGCGGTCTGGTTTTTCCAAAAAAAAAAAATTGTAATAGCCACCGCACCTAGTTTATCAGCAGATTATTTTTAATCAGCTTATCAAAAATTATTCAATAAACTGAAGCTAACCCAAACAGACCCTAATTCTCTTTGATCATATAATTTTTACATTGGGACTTGGGCTCTTCAGATTCCTGTCACCGAGACACTCAATTTGACTATATGCATGTCAAGTTTGTAGCTAATTTAAGCCCGAAATAAACAACTAAAGCCTCCAAAAGTAGTTTAACGGCTTAATTCGACTCTGATTAGATCAATTTAAATATCACTTGACTTTGAGACTAGTGAAATGGAGCTANAATCAGTTTTCAAGGATTCCTCTTAATAGTTTTAGTTTTAACAATGTTAATGATGATTGGTGGCAATTATTGCTGATTAATTACTAGCTTCATGTTTTTTTTCTAATTATAGACTTTTTTTTACTTACCTTCTCCTTCTCCTTCTCCATTTCATGTTGAAAATGTTTCNAATCAGTTTTCAAGGATTCCTCTTAATAGTTTTAGTTTTAACAATGTTAATGATGATTGGTGGCAATTATTGTTGATTAATTACTAGCTTCATGCTTTTTTTTTCTAATTATAGACTTTTTTTACTTACCTTCTCCTTCTCCTTCTCCATTTCATGTTGAAAATGTGTTTCTATTGAAAGTATTTTAAGACCGTATTTAGTAATTTAGCTAAAATTCCTCAAAAATTTATGGGACCGTTCGTGTTAATTCTTTTGATCATATATCATTCTTTAAGTATTTAATTGTTTTAATAACTTCTTATACATATTAGTTTTTTTTGTCGAAAAATTTAATTTGACTGTAAGCATATTAAATTTATAATTCATTTGACATTTCAATTAATGTTTCATTACTTCTAATCACATTTTAAGTGCTTGATTTAAGTTCATTTCNTTGATCATATATCATTCTTTAAGTATTTAATTGTTTTAATAACTTCTTATACATATTAGTTTTTTTTGTCGAGAAATTTGATTTGACTGTAAGCATATTAAATTTATAATTCATTTGACATTTCAATTAATGTTTGATAACTTCTAATCACACTTTAAGTACTTGATTTAAGTTCATTTTTTATATCTTTTATTAATCTAAACTGTTAAGTATTTTTAAATATAAATTCTTTTGTAATTATTTTAGAAAATTAAAAATTAAATTATTAAAAGCATTATTTATGCGAAGTTTGACTACTATTATCAGCAATAAATGACTTCACTGGATGAGGGGCTGCAAAAATCTTTGGTGATGCGATCCGTCGCTGCTGGCGTGTACTAGTAAGCCTTGGAAGCTTGCAGATTAAAAATAGGGGCATTTGACTAAATACCTACCAATTCTTATGTATTTACATCCCTAAGAGCTAAATTTCACTTTTTATACTTATACCATCCAAATCTTTAATATCACTTAAGAATATCATTATTTTTATTAAAAAAAACAAAATTTAAAATTTTTCAAATATGAATTAGATTGCAAATATGTAAAAAAATATAGTTTAGGTGTTAGATTTGTAAATACATCCAATTTTAGTGGTATATATGTGAATCTTATATACTTTTTAAAATATCAATGAGCATAAGAACTATTATTGATATCCGTTTAATAACTACTAAGAACAAGTCGGCGAACCTTCTCTCACTTTTCACGCGTGTGGAAGGATAAAAATGTGAAATTGGACATGCATTAATATTAATAATAGCATTTAGGGTATTTGAGAAAGTCTTGATTATTTTCTTTAATGTAATTATTATATTTTTTTTTCCTACTTTGCTAAAAATAAAATGTAATGTACAAGTTTTTACAGAGTGCTAAGATTGCAATATCTTTGAAATATTTTTGAATTATTTTGTTCAGTGTAAAATAAACATTTGATTTTATTTTTCTTTTTTTTTGTTTGCTTTGAATTAAATTGAAAACAATGTAGTTACTTGAGCAAAAGGCAACGTGTGGTAGCCGACAATGGGCAACAACTATGCCAGCGGCGAGCGGTGGCTAGCGATGACGGACTGCGACGGTGGCGGACGACAGCGGAATACAACAACGAAGGATGACGGCGGCGGGCCGTGGCAGGCAGACATGCGGTAGTGAGCAGCGAGCGGCGGGTTAGGGCAACTGGCGGTGGCTAGCGGCAGGGGGCGAGCGGCGGGCAGCGGGCAGCAATGGCAGGCGGGCGGTAGGCTATGGCGACTTACCTATAACATTTTACATGAGTGATATAATTTAAATTCGGCCAAATTGAATTAATCTAAAAATTCATTCAAAATGAACTGTCTTTTAAACTTCAAATTCATTAAAAATTTATATTGTATTTATAAATTTTCATAACAACTAAATAATTTTCTCAAAGTACATGCTAAAGTAGTACAATACCCCACTAATTTACTCAACCAAAAGGCTAATAGCAACGAAGTTTCTGATTTGATGCATTGTCTCGGTAGTCGACAAAGAGCAAATCTTATTAACGAGTTTAAAAAGCCAATTTAAGATAGTATATGCTGCAAACAGATTAAACGCACTGTATTAATAGGCGATAAGAACAACTTTTAAATCGCTTTAATAAAACACAAAATCTACCAAAGCATTCGACACATTCTAAAGCTTTGATGCGTGCTAGAAAATTTGTAGCGGTAGAGTAATAAATTATCGTCTTAGCGTTGTACGAAAGTTTAGCACACACACAAATGAAATAGAAAAAAACGGTGATGACTCCAGAAGTTTTTACTTGGGAAACCCGTTAGGGAAAAACTATGGGGCCTGACCCAGTTGCGGAAATCTACTGTTGATTGATTATTACAGAAATTATTTGTCCCACAGACGGGAAAATGTAACTATATTTTTCAGATTACAATGTCAACTGACGACGTCTGGATAGTGGTGATTGATGACGATAGGTGGAGGTCGACGACAGTCAACGGTGGTCGTCGGCGATCGACGAAGAAGGTCGACGGTGGTCAACGACGGAGGTCGGCGGTGGTCGGCGACGATTGGTGGTGATGTTGAGCTGCAGCTTCTCCTCAAGACCTCAGGCTCTCTCTAGACTTCCTCCTCCCTCATGAGAGGAATGAAGCTCTATTTATAGTGTTCTGGGTGCAATTAATGCAAGAATATGAACTATTTTGATCAGACGGTACGGAGAGCTTCCCTTAATCATACAACATTTAATGGATATTTGAGTGCCTTAATGATGTCAGAATTGAGTGATATTGGGCTCGTTGGATTCGTTTTATCAAGTCACTCGATTTGAGTATAAACTTGACATATTTGACAGTCGTTTGACTTTCCAAACGTATTCATAAATCTTCTGACTATGGTTTAATGACTTGATATGGACTTGATTTTACTTGGATTGAACTAGTTTTCATATCATTAGGTCTGTCTCATTGAACATGTCAGTTTGACTATAAGTTTGTTGAAATCAGAACTCTGGATGATTCTTTATCAAGATTTGAATGTTTCTGGTTTAAATTATCATCTCAAGATTCGTGTCTTGCCTCGAGATCTGTGTTGAATAATGAAAATTTATTGGTGGTTTATCAAGCATCATTAATTTCATGAAAATATTCAAGCTAAGGCCGACGATAGTTACTAATATTTTTCCATCTTGAAATTTGGCTCATTCCTTGTATGATTAATATACGAAACTAAGTTTAACTACGTCACATATACTTGTGTGAGTAGCTAGTGCTTCGTCGCATTTAGAGAGAATCATTTTTCTACAAAGCCCACCAAAGTTGGCAAGCAATGGGTGGCTAGCGGTGGTTGAATATGATCGACAAATATGAAGGTTGGGGTTTTACATTGGGTCTTTGATCTTGGACAAGACTGGAGATGGGCTCCTTTTTCATCTTCTTTTTTTTTTTCAACTTAAAGTGAAGAAAGAGTGTCTATTTATAAGCCTATAAGGAGAGACATTTTTGTCCTTTTGAAAATTACCACCGTAATTTTCTGATGAAACTAGCCAAATTAAGGATTCGTTTGAGGCAGCTTATTAAGTGCGGTAGCGTTTTCAAAACGCACTTGACATGTTTGGGAAAACTGTGTTTTGACAGCTTATGCGTTTTGAAAACGTTGAAAACAGTGTTTTCATATCGCACTTATCTATGTGTGGTGGTAGCTTTCCGACAGTGGTCTGGCTTTTCCAAAAAAAAATAAAAATTTGTAATAGTCACTGCACCTAACTTATCAGCAGATTATTTTTAATCAGCGTATCAGGAAATTATTCAATAAGCTGAAGCTGACCCAAATAGACCCTAATTCTCTTTGATCATATGATTTTTTACATTGGGACTTGAGCTCTTCAGATTCCTCTCACCGAGACGCTCAATTTGACTATATGCATGTCAAGTTTGTAGCTAATTTAAGCCCCAAATAAACAACTAAAGCCTCCAAAAATAGTTTAACGACTTGATTGGGGCTTGATTCAACTCTGATTAGATCAATTTAAATATCACTTGACTTTGAGATTAGTGAAACGGAGCTATTGATGAATTTTAATTTGAAATGAAATATTTATTGCTAAAATATCTCTCTCTCTCTCTCTCTCTCTCTCTCTCTCTCTCTCTCTCCTTGTATACATATATGTTACGTATATATTGCATGTTAGAATATTAATGATGATCGAAAGGAGAAATACATTTTCATTTTTAAAATATACAAATGATATTAAAGTTGTTTCTATAGAAAAATATGGAGAGAAAAGATCTAATCCAAAATAAAATGTATATGTAGGTACATATTGCAAACATTTTGTTTTCTTCTCGAATGGAGAAAATGAGAATATAAAATTAAAAATATTAGTTGATTTTGTATCATAGTAGGTAACGTTGGGGAAGTAGAGAAAGATGACGAAGATTAATGGTCCGTTTGGGGCAGCTTATAAGTGCGGGCGGTGTTTTCAAAATGTAGTCGTACCGTTTGGTTCGTGTTGTTTCGCCAGCTTATCCGAAACAGCTTTTGGGTTTTTATACTAAACGCAGACCGCAGGTCGACCCCTGCGGTCGGCCCGCAGGCCGCGTTTCAGGATAAGCAGCTTATTCTGAAAAGCACAAGCTGCCCAAACATATCCTAAAAGATGGCAAACGAACAACGATAATCTACAGATGAGTTATAATGTTCGGATGATGATGATTATCAAAAATAAATGAACTGTGAGTGTGGGGTGATGGTGATAAGGAGATAACAGACAAATACTATTAATCGTTGATGGTGCTAATTGAATGACTCGTTAATTCTTTATAACTTTTTGCCTCTCTAAAGTATACTTATCATCTCGGTCATTGATCCTACAAAGTTTTTGATGAGTTATGTATTGAAATAAATGTAAGCTTAAGATGGATTCGACTTGAAACTTGGAAGTGAATTCAGGGAAAAGTTATATTTTTGAAGAACACTATACTCCTGGCCAGTCTTCAGTTTTGATGATCACCGCAAACAGTTTTTATCTTTACTATCAAATAGTGTCGCCGAACTATCACCTTCAATTTGTCATTATCTAATAATCATCATCTTCTAACTGTCATATTTATTATCTAATCATCATTGTTCGACCATCATAGCTCTTCTTTTGACCCCCATCCGAACTCTTTATTATTTCTATAATGTAGCGACTAATAAAAAAAAAAAGTAGATCATGACACTGTTTTAAACTTTGTACTATAGTCTTCTTCACCTGATAAAAGTGTATTTATAATCTCTACGTAAATAGTGAATCTCTTCCTCGATCAGATCTCGTAATATTTCTCTTTTCAGATTATTCACATTAGGGGCAAAACTTGAACAAAAAGTTCTTTTTCTTCCAACACAAATTTAAAAACAAACAACAACTCTTAATCATGTTCATAAAAATTGCAATCATTGAGACATAATNGCAGAGGCATTTCTCCCTCCCAATCAGTAGTCCAGATACGTGGCAGGGGGTTCCATAAAAGTAGGTGTCATTCGTTCCTCAACCATCAGGAATTCGACTCCATATACAAAGAATTCGGCATTCCTAAAACCTGCAGACAGCAAGGAACGACAACATGCAATTCCACTGACTAACATATTCATTCAGCTGTCTTGCAAGCTATTCGGCTATCCATGTACAACCACGAGAAGTTCTTGGCTGGAGGATCTTCAAAAGTTCCAAGTTCTTGTATTGAAGGCATTCAGCTCTCTTGGAAGAACAACCTACGAGGAGCAAGCAGGGATTCGACCTGCATGAATTCTTTGAAGCAGCAAGGTGTTCGGGTAGTTGTGCAACCCGGTTCTTTCCAACCTGAAAGAGGTCAGCAGTAAGAAAGAACAAGATTCTTGTTGTTGGTAACCCATTGAGTTAAAGCAAAGCCCGCAGGTGTTTGGGCAGCGGCTTTGCAGTATAGTTCTTAGATAATTTCAGNGTTCGGGTAGTTGTGCAACCCGGTTCTTTCCAACCTGAAAGAGGTCAGCAGTAAGAAAGAACAAGATTCTTGCTGTTGGTAACCCATTGAGTTAAAGCAAAGCCCGCAGGTGTTTGAGCAGCGGCTTTGCAGTATAGTTCTTAGATAATTTCAAGTGTCGGTGGTGCTGACACTTCCTTGGAATTTTGTAGGTGTTTGGCGGAGCGAGTTCTACAACAAGTTCACAACATATATTTTACATTGTATTTGTAATTCCTCATATCAAATACATAATTTTCTAAAATTATTATAGATAAATTACAATCCTTCCAACCAAACAGCCCCTAAAAAATTAATGAATCCTTGTCATTCAAGTTAATATGTTCATTGATTAGAATATAACTTGCTTTCTACTTTAAATTAACATTTGATGTAGCATTCCCTAAAAAAAACGGAAAGTTACTTGTGGGACGTAATTTTTATGTATTTTGATATCTCACACATAAACTTTCATATTCATATATGGCACTTCTGTACTTTAAACTTATGCATGAAGGAGTACTTAACTTTNTTTACTTTTGTGGGACGTACTTTTTATGTATTTTGATATCTCACACATAAACTTTCATATTCATATATGGCATTTCTGTACTTTAAACTTATGCATGAAGGAGTACTTCACTTACAAGAAATAACAACAGTAGTATTTTGAATATGATATTAAAAATTAGAATGTGAACTATGTAATTAAAAAGGGATAAAATGGAACTCAACTTATGACCCGATTGAAACACAATTGTATAAAGTGCATATGAAAAGGAAGTAAAGGTAAAATGATCAATGCCCATTATATAACATTAAAAAGGAAAATAAAATTAAAATGAAGAGGAACTAAATAATTATGATTTTCTTAACTCATGTGGTAATGTGCAAAATTCAAAATTATATATAGGCAAGTGATAAGTTTCCTCTTATTTTTACTCTTAATAGTCCAATTATAATGTAATTAAAAATGCAAGTTGTAAGACACTAACATGGCATGATTCATTGTATTCTTAAAGTGTCCAAAGTTCTAGTATTGGCTACATTAGCTAGTTCTTTGAATAGCATGAATGTTATTTAGAACTATCAAATGATTCGTTGTTTGCAAGCATGTCATGTTTAGCTTGTTAAAAAGCTCATGTTTGATTCATTCGTTGAGAAAACGAGCCAAACACGAACAAATTTTTTTGTGCTCGATATATAAACTAGCCAAACACGTACAAAAAATTGTTTGTTTGTGTTCGACTCATTTTGGCTCGAAACCAAACATGAACAAAGATTTATACATTCGTGATCGGCTCGTTCTGGCTCGAAATAATTATATATATATATATATATATATATATATATATATATA